>ML780569.1:9378-59346 GCA_009831015.1 Picea engelmannii | reverse complement strand
TGGGTCCACTTCTAATTTCTCCATTAAATTTATTATTGAAATAATTTATTTTGTATTCACATTGAATTATAATACACTCATCACTTCACTTTATTATTTACCTTTTAAAATCTCTTAAACCTCTTTGACTACTTTGACCTTTTTGGGCTTCTAGATGACATGTGAGGGTCCTCCAACTTCATAAGGCCATAATTCTCAAACCGTGAGGAGTTATGTGACGTTCTACATACCACCAGAAATGGAATGACATGTACTATCCATATAGAATAGTATTATCTGAAAATATATCACAACGCATATCGTTACCCATCAAACAAACTTGGGTCCATTACCCAAACCTGGGGTCTCCAACTTCTCATGGCCATAACTCTCTAACCGTGAGGAATTATGTGGCATTCCACATACCACCGGAAATGACATTTCAATAACTATCCATATAGGATATGTTCCCTAACAAATTCACTTTCCTTCATCTCATTATTCCACAATTAAGAATGGGTTC
Source organism: Picea engelmannii (assembly GCA_009831015.1). Classification (NCBI taxonomy): domain Eukaryota; kingdom Viridiplantae; phylum Streptophyta; class Pinopsida; order Pinales; family Pinaceae; genus Picea; species Picea engelmannii. The sequence continues at coordinate 58,844 of ML780569.1, read as the reverse complement.
TCTTACTCCACAAAGAGTCTTCCCATGAGGGATTTCACCATAAGGGGACCACTTTGGAGTTCATCCATATTTACTTCTTATCAACCATGACAAAAAAATAATGAGTCATATTTACATCAAACAATATTGGGTCCATTACCCAAACCTTTGTGCTATGGGGCTTTATTCAAGGGTTGACATTAATGACAACCAACCTTAATCAACAATTGGTATCAGAGCTAACAACCTTGTTTTTCCTGGAGTCTGGCTAACAACACGGGACAATATTCAATAACATGTTCAAATGATTTGCAGTAACTACAAGTGGTACAAGGGTTCTGACAGTCCCTTGCGAAGTGTCCTGGTTGTGTTCAGTTATAACAAATGATCTAACCTCGACCTCGACCCATGCCTCCTCCTCGTCCTCTTCCTCTAAATCCACCGCAAGGGTTGAAGTTTCCTCTTCCTAGGGAATCAAAATGTGTATTATTTCCCTCATGTTGCATCTCTCCTTGAATCCTATATCTATCTCTTGAACTTTCATGAAAGAGGTCATAAGCCCTACAGTCCTTCTCATCATGCCCCATAGATTACAAAATGTGCAGTAAATATTGGTAAGTGTATGGACATATTTTTGCATGTAATAACATTCACCAGGGAAATGTATATTTCTAGATACCTCGCACCAGGGAAAAGTAATCTGCTTCAAAGGGATTGAAGCTCTAGAAGCCAAGTATTCATGAAATAGGGGACAATTCTCCTTATCATGGCCTTCTGATTTGAATCGGATACACCAGATGTCTTCTCTTGTATCTTTTCCCTTGTCTTTCTTCATATCTTCGACCTGCAGAGACAAGCTAGTTAGCTTACTCAAAATTTGACTCATACCTGAGCTGGATTCTTCCATAGGGGATGATTCCAGTTTCATGGTGATCTCCAATGCCTCAGCCTGCGAAGAAACCTTCTACTGCATTAGAGGAACTCTGATGTGTGGTAGGAGGAAAACAATGAACCATTCCTTGTTCTGCTCGTCTAGGATCTGAAAACTTAAGAGACCAATCAAGGTCTTAAACCTCTGATCAAACTGCCAAACAGGTTCAATTACTCTCTTCTTGATTTCTTTTAGTTTTTTAATGCACTGTGACTCCAACTTGGGTTTCTTGAATTCTGCACTCAGCGCAGTCTTGATCTCATTTAGCGGTTTAGGCTGTGCAACCCCTTTAACAAAATTCATGTACCATCTCAGTGTGCAGTCTCTCAAGGTAGTACTAAACTGAGCTCTCTTAACTGCTTCATCATTGACATGCTTAATACTCCATACAGCTTCACATAAAAACCAATGTTGATCAGGATCTTCAGATCCATCTCCTCTAAAGATAGGTAGTCTCATTTCATTCACCATAGATCTTCCTAGGTTTCTTGACTGAGTATGTACTGAACTGATGGTAACAGTGCTCTAAGTGCTTTGATAGCTCTGGCTACTCTGGTTACTTAACCCTACTAAAACAAATAGGAGGAGTAGTAGTACTTACTTCAATAGTCTACGCAGTTCCTGAAGTTTTTTATTCTTCTCGACGAGGTTCTTCAGTCTTTCCCTCCTCTGCCCTAGCAGACTCTAAATGTTCCTCGTTCAACATCTCCTCTTCTTATCCACTGTAGAACCCTTCGTCCTGTGCTAGTGGTTCGTGGTTCAACTCAAACAAGTTCACCAAAGGAACCTCTTTGAAGGTTCTCCCACTGCGTGTATGTCCAACCTCTGTGTCGTTGTCGCTATCTGAATTTTTGAACATTAGTTTTTCAATCCGACCAATTACTATATCTTCAAGATGTTCTTCTCATGTAATAGAATCTTGATCTTTAACTTCAAAAAGTGTAAAAATTTTCCTCTAGGTCCCTTGAAGAAATATCTCTATGCTTGGTTGTATGACTCTACTCTATCAATAGAAAACTCAGTGATGTACCCTCCAATGGTGCTATCAAACTAGTGATATATTTCTCTTGACATGACATTATCAACTCTCTTGACCTTCTTGATCAACGCCAACGTCCAAACCACAGGTGGTATAGATCTAATCTCAAACTGGGTATCTGCTAATATGGCTAACCACTCATATAGCTCCTTATGAATTCCTCCAAAGAAAATATCGTGTATATCAGTAAAGATATATCTTCCCAACCAGTCTTCCGTACTAATATTAGGGTTCTTGTTTTGAGCTTCAGTGAATTCCTTTTCTTATTCTTCTATCCACTTCTAAATCTTTGTCTTTGATGGAAACCACCTTGACATTCCCTCAGGAAGATCCTGGTCCCGACAATGGAACCATTTGTTGGAACACAAAGGCAGACCCAGGGTTCAACTCTAACAACACACCAACAAGCCCTAACTACTATCCCTTTCGACAACACCTACGGAGCAGATGCAGTCTCACCCAAAGTAGCAATAGGGGGGTTGCACGACAAAGGTGTCGACAACTAGAGGAAATGCAAGTGGATCCAAAAGAACAACACACAGAGATCTAGTTATGCTTTATCAGACTCAAGCCTACTTCACAAGTTATGTCTCGGATCTAACACAATAACACAACAACAGAATAACAGAAGCAAAGAACACAACAGCAATCCACAGAGACAACAATATTTACATGGATCACCCTCTCCCTAGGGCTACGTCCATAGAATTGTGTTTCTTGATATATTAAGATGAAACAATACAGTTCTATCTGCGCACTTAGTTTGTAGATCTCTCTCCTTCTCTTCTTCTCTCCCCTCCCTGCGCACCCAGCTGCAGGGTTGATCTTCTCACCCAGCTAAAGATCTTACAATACCAGAGTGCTCTCACTCACAACACTTCTCTCTCTCACAACTATAATCACTCAATATCACAACATAAATCTAGTCATCAATGAACCCCTCTTCTCTCATTTAGGTCCTTATTTATACTTTACAATGATTCTTAGATAAACTTAGGCCAAAACCTAGGTGTCAAAACCCTAAATGCCAAAACCCTAGGTGTCTAAAACCCTAGGTCCACTTTGACCCACGTTTTCAAGGCTTCGCCAGCCTGTCTTTCTGTCTTTACTGTGAGGTGCTCCAAAGTATCCATCGGTGGATTTTTCTGCTTGCTGAGTTGTCCACGATCCATCTTCCTTTTTGATCTGTCTTCCTTGATCTTCTCATTCAACAACTTGTTTTCCCTTACGTCGGTCCTTCGTTTCTTCTTCTTTGACCACTTTGACCCATTCTCAGTCAATGTGCCTTCCGCGCAGTTCGTACTTCACCTTTTCTCTTCCTTTTTCTTTGCTTTCTTTTGTAATCCATAACCAAGGGCCAATAGACACTAAGAGGGTTGAAGATGAAAATCACTTTCTCTTAGATTGTCCAGCCTATACCTATATATCTCATTTTCAAAATATGTGTCACACTACCAACCTTCCTAAACTCTTAACTCAACAAAACTATGGTGATGTTGGAAAACTTCTCTTAATGCTTTTTAAGCACGGAAACAAAATTATAAAGAATCACAAGTAATCACCTACCCTCTTAAAGTCCAATAGACCAATTCGGTCTTAGTCGATGTTAATCATCATATACTTATTTTTTAATATATGTATATATGTAAAAGCATTGAAATATTTAAAAAGTTAAAAGAATTTGGTGTTAATGTTTACTAATCATAAACAAAAGAAAGTTGTTTTATGTAACTATTTATTGTCTAAAATAAGTTTATTTTAATTTATTTATATTAATATATTATTTTAATTTATTATTAATTAATTAATTTTATTATTATTATTATTATTATTTTGTACTGGCGGAATCGGCAGTGGATGGTTCTCGTACTCACGTGACATTGGGTCGATACCCATCTGCTACCTCTATAACCTCCAGGTGTGCCCACACATCCTGCAAGCATGGGGCACGAGTAAATCAGGGTGAGAATCGAACTTGAGACATCCTTTACATATTTCCTTCCATTTACATGGCACTTGCCAGTCGGTCTACACCCCTGTGGGAAATTAATTTTATTATTAATTATTATACATTATTTATATTAATTTATTTTTTAAGTAAGAAAAAATTGCATATTTATGCATATGAATATAATTTTTATTAATATAATCTTAAAATATTAACATATAATTTTCCACTAAGACTCTCTCATCTGCGACTCTTGTATTGAAGTGTACTTCAACTTTCACAATGGCTTTCAGGATGAACTGACTATTGCTTTAATTTATCTTTTTTGTATGAACAAGATAAACAGGTCTTGCAACTTTTTAGTGTAAAAAATGGTGTATGATGTGGACTTATAGTTTCATCATTTCTTTACTTCCTTTATGAAGTAGCAAGTTTGTTCAGTAATTTATACAAAATTATTGATAGTGGGTATTTTTGGAATATTTTGGTCTATTCAATAATCCATACAAAATTAATGATAATGAGCTTTTTGAGAAAAAATAAAAAATTGGCTTTGGCTTTAACAATACATTTTAGTGCTAGTTTTGTGGGGCATATACCTATGCGGAGTGCGGAGGTGGGGAAGATAAAAATAATTAAGTAAAATATTAAAATTAAAATTATGGCCATTAACTAACAATATATTTTAAGTTAAACATATGCATAAAAACATTTTGTTAACTTTATATACTTGTTTTTTATAACTATCACAACCATATTATAAAAAGTGGTAATTGATATACTATAGGAGTCATTTTCCACCCTCCAAAAACTAATGGTTGATCAGACGTATATCAACCACTGACCATTTATAATGGAGTTACACAAGTAATTAAATTGATTAATCTTTAATTATATTAATTGAACTTTTAAATTTGTTAAAAATTATTAATTTTTTATTAATATTAAAGTTTATTACATTTAAACTTTTTAAAATTTATTAAATTTTATTAAACAAATGAATAGTTAATTTTGTTTAAGTTATATTTATAAATTAAAAAATAAAAACAAATATATATTTTTTTACTTTTGATAAGTTGTTTTTTTTTAATTTTGAGGCATCATTTGCATTGCACATATCATTTATATCTTTCTACAAAGAAATAACACAATTTGCATTAGCACAACCCTAACCCTAAAGTCAAAACAATGAAAACCCTAACCCTAATGAATTAAACATTCTTGGACACACTGATCACACTAGGAGGGGGGTGAATCCATGCGAGGGATATTTTTACACTTCTCACAAAACTTTAGTTAACAATCACGATTCACAACAAACATAGTTACCAACTTAATGAGAACTGTGACCTCAAAACAAGAACTCTAGCCCTTAAAACCCATATTTTCGTGTAAAAAACATGAAAATCAACCCCCAAATCAAAAAGTGGTGCTATCGGTAGCACTATTTTTTTAAACGGGGTCAAAATTACAACATTTTTCGAACATGGCCTTTGAAACTCAGACAGTAGCTCAGAAAAACCTTAAAATCAACACCTAAATCAAAAAATGATGCTACGTAAAACAAAATGTTTTTTCCTAAACGTGAAAATCATAGCTATTTACGACCTAATTGAAATTTTGATATTGACAACAAAACCCTATGTAAATAAACAACCCAAAATTGGACTCCAAATGGTCCGTTGAAAATTTATTTACAAATTTTATCTTTTATTTTTTTTAATTTACATTAAAAAATAAATAAATAGAAAGAAAAAAACCTTCGCAAATAAATATTTTTTTAAAATGACCAAAAAAATACATTTAAAAAAATATATTCTAAATTCAATTTAAAAAAAAAAAGATTAAAAAACAAAGTGAAAACGACAAAGTAGGAAGCAATAGAAGTGGAGTACATTGCATCATCTTCCACCAGTTGTGAAGCCATATGGCTTCAGAAGTTGTTGACAGGTCTGTTCGATCTGGAGATGAAGCTACCATGATTCTATGTGATAACCAAAGTTGCATAAAGATGACAGAGAACCCAATGGTCCATGATAAAATGAATCACATAAAGATCTGGTATCACTACATTCATGACATGGTGCAGAAGGGAGTTGTAAAGCTCCAATATGTTAGCATAGATGAGCAGGTTGTAGATGTGTTGACTAATATTTTGTCTCGTGTGAAGTTTGAGTACTTCCGAGACAAGCTTGGTGTAGTCCGAAAGGACCTCCCTCGAAAGGGGGAGTGATGTTGATGATACTATGGTATCATGACCAACAACGAGTAGCTCAATTAGGATTTTATATCCTAGGGGATTGATCATCCCTGGGAAGATCTTGAAGGTCTAGTAAGGTAGGTCTGTCAGATTACCTATGCATGTATATGCCAGTTGTGGTCAATAGTGGTAGCTCAGTTAAGATTTTATATCTTGGGGAATCTTATGATTCCTGGGAAGATCCCAAAGGTCTAGTAAGGATGGTATGTAAGAGTATCATGTGGTAGCTTGTTAGGATTTTATATCCTAGGGAATCTTATGATTCTTGGGAAGATCCCAAAGGTCTGGTAAGGATGGTCTATCATAGTACCACAGATGTTGTTGATGCACCTGCCTCATTCTATTGCCAAATATAGATGTTGATGTTCCATCTTTGTGTTGTTGATGTTGTTGTTCCAGCTTTGTGTTGTTGATAATGTTGTTGTTCCAGCTTCATGTTCTTGATGATGATGATGTTACTCCAACTCCGCGTTGCAAATGATGATGATGTTCAGTTTCTACTGATGTTGATGATGAGGAAAACTTCTAATAACCTATAGATATGATCGACAGTGTTCCCGATGTTGATGACGATGTCCCCTCCTCTTGATGATGTATTGAGTCCAGACAGTTGTTATTAATGTTTTTAATAAAATACCCTTCTTGTTAAGGGGGAGTGTTGAAATATTGTAACTTCAAATAATTTTCTACCTACAAGAGAGTTGAATACTATTATTATATTATATTTAATTAGGCCCTATTGTGTCTTAGTAAAAGTCGTCCCTATTGTTCCTTGACAACTAAATGTAAATTAAGAGGGTAAAGTGATAGGTCGACCTAGGCCTAATTCTAGCCAGACCTGATCCAGGTGGATATCGGTGGCCATCCAACTTTTCCAACTGGCTCAAAATAGTTTTATGGCAATTTTGGTAATTTACTATTTTTAGCAGTTTTTAACTTCTGGGGCCATTTTGAGGGCCTAAATGAAGGTGTTTTGGGGTATAGATTCTCAATGATAGTCAAAGGCTCTATTTAAGCCCCCAAAATGAATCTCCTCAATGACACCTTTCCAACGAGCTATCGTGCACCCCAAACAGAGATTGTATGCAAGCGTTACAACCCCGAGAAGTTGATGTACTAACTTACCTAAACGAGGCCCACATGACTTTTGGAGCTTCATCTCCCAAGGTTAGGTTTTTGGATGTCTAGTGTTTTTTATATTCCTGTTTATTGTAAAAAGGCCTTTAGATCCTCATTATAACCATATTCTTGCAAATGAACACAACCATCACATCTCTTCTCAGAGATAAGCTATCACCATTCCAGCAAGCTTGTTTTCCGTTGCATTTTACAGTTTCATCTTATTTCCTTAGTGAATAGAAAACCAGTTTTACTGTATCTCTGTTATTTTGTGTTAAGAACGTATTAATAATCCGTATTCATTTTGTTCTTCTCATAAAATCTAGATCAAAACCACTATTTATAGGAGAGGCCAACACCTCATTTGTACACACTCACCAACCAGCTCTGTAGCGCGCAAGTCTTGGAGGAGACACTGTTGCAACTGGGGGTGACATCAAGGAGTGTTTTGGTCTACCTCTTGGTATTTCTTGGTTAATTTGTCCACTATGCTTCCTAGTAAAGGAGTAGATGATCCAAAAAGGATCCAGAGAGGACTAAGGACAACTTAGAATTCAAAGCAGAAACTCAGGAAGCTCATAATGGCCTCAGCAGATAGAGAAAGGGAAAAAATTCAAATTCCTCAAAACTCAGTGAAATTGGCATCATCACGAAGAGCGCATCACAAGATTTCCAACTATGTAAATGGCTCGTCAAACAAAGTTATAGATCAAAATATATTCATGGTCAAAATTTTGGTCAACCTAGCTCAATCAACAGGGATGAGTCAGCATCCATACTACTGATGTCAGCATCAGTATGGATGACATCAACATGTGTATAGTGTACGTGGCACACACAAAGGGAGACACGTGTCATGTTGATGTCATCATGGTGACGTGGAAACACTAGAGGCTTCCACGTGTCACTCTTTTTTGGCATTTTTGGGTCAATTCGTGGACCAATGAAAAAGCACCATGTGGCAGTGGAAAAATTCCTAATGAGGGCCCGAAACCAGATTTTCAAAAAAAAAATGGGCCCACCAAATCTAGCAAAGCCTTGCCAAATCTGGCGACCAAACTAAAATCTCTGAAGGATCCAAACAATGCTCCAAACTTGGTGAAGTTCCAAACTATATATATATATATATATATATACATTGTTATATCAATAACCCAAAAGGGGAGGCCCGCAGGCTCGACCCTGGGACCTCCCCCTATCGAATGCCTTAACAATAACATCTGCCACTGTTGGGCCAATGGACTCCGTTGGTTAGTTCACCTCACTTTTTTCTTAAAATTCGAGTCTGCACATGGATGGGGAAATGAGGGTGCTCAATAGTACGATCGGGCATAGATTTCAAGATGCAGTATAGAGAATTAATTGCAGGGAGCAGGCACGGAAACCGATATGAGATTTCTCAAGGGCCTGGGAGTGCCAGAGTCGGATTGAGTCGTGAAGACAGTCATTTTTGGGTAATTTGACACCACCAATTCAATGGTGTTGTCTATTTTCATATCTGAGAAAAGCTTCTGCAGCTTAATTCTAGAATGAGGTATACTTATGTATTTTTCCAAATTATTTTGTTGAGTTAATAAAAAGGTTTACCCATTTGAGAGCAACAGCCAGAGATGTAGTCCACTAGGGACGAATTCTGTTATCAATTTTTTGTGTTCAGATTTGATGCTTATGTATCTTCATTATTGAGATTTTCCTTCTTTATGGTGCATTTTAATTTATGCTCATTTAATGCAATTCTTTATAAGTCACTTCAACGAAAAGATCTCGGATCAGTAGAGGAGGATCTTATGTTCGGTCTTTGGTCTATCTATATTGAGAAAGTTTGTGTTGGGTTTTCTCCCCCATGAGGGTTTCCCATGATAATCTGTGTGTCTCTATTGTTTCTTTGATTGCCTCTCTTTCAATGATCTTATTTATGCAGCTAATGTGCTAAATGATTATAATAATAAAGAAGAACCATAACTACTAGATGTATAAGTAAAACTTCAACATATTTTACCATGGAAACCCAAATGAGAAAACTAGCTTCAAATGGGGGCTTAGTATTTGATTTCGACAATCTATGGTACAAACAACCCTTGACTATTTATCATCTCCTCCCTTCACCAAAAATCCTATTGGGAGTGAAATTACATGAGGAAATAAGGAGAGTTGGGGGTAAGGGAAGGCCAATAACCATGTCCCTTCACTTCCCATTCCTCGACCTTCTCTCCAATTCAAATTTTTTAATTACATTTTATTCTCTATTTTCCTCTCACGTTCTCATTTTTGCTTTATTAGACTTTCACATTTCCATTGGTTTAAAAAGTTTGCTAACCATCATCAATTATCAAATTTCTTTATAGGTATTAAGTCTTACTCCCATTCGTTGGTTCAAATCCCTTTCGAATCATATTAAGAACTAGTAAGATTCACCAAGATTTCTACATTCTAAGATAAATTTCCATCCTTAAAAGTATCCCTAACTAAAGAAATAATTAAAATCACATCCAACATAAACATTATCATAGTAACAAAATAACTTGCCTGTCTAATGGCAATCCTACCATATCAAATAAATTGGATTAAAGCAATAATCCTAAGAAAGAAAAATCAATTTACATGAACAAGGAGCCCAGGATAGAAATAAATGTTTTCTACATAATTCAGTTGGGGAAGAAGCTAACCTAGCTATGAAGAGGGTGAAAAATCCCTAAAATTGTTAATGGTAAAATTGGTTACAGTCTCAATAACTTGATCTCCCTCATCGTTACAATTAATTTGGAGACGCCCATGTGTGTTATTTCCGATTCTTCCTGCAATCTGATAGAAGGACACCAACACTTTGCTAAGAGCATATTTTAGAATGTCCATTGCAAACCATCATATCTACCAGTGTTGGTAGGCCTATAGATATACACACCGGTAGCATGTGTTTGTTAGAATAACTAATCTACACCTCTCAAGTTGTCTGACAACTTACCTAGTCAAGTCCATTTAGAATACAATTAGCCATTGAGTTCAGTATCAGTTTACTGTAGTGTTAGGTGTTGGGTAGAGATTCGTTGGATCATCATTATAGAATTGTAATCTATTTAATAACTATATGGGTATTGAAACCCCATAGTGTGTTTATCTTGCGTTTCAGTTCTTGTTTTTGTTTGTTGGTTTCTCTGTCTCTAAACATTATCATGGTATCAAAGCATGAGGGGGCTTGATTCCCTCATCCGAGAGCCCATGAAGACGAGAGTTTGAGGATGTAGTCCTATGTGTGCTTAGGCATAGGCAGTAGGAGTAGAGTAGAGTAAAGATATTTTTTTTTTCATATGATTAGTTGTGTAGGAGTGTAGAGCCTCTGTTGAGAAGAATACTGAAGGTAGTTTATGTTGGCTTGTGAAGCCAAGCGCCTCAACTGAGGATATACCTCTACAACTTGGAAGAAGAAGCAGGCCTCAAGGTACTTATAAACATCTCTAATCTTGATCCCATATGATGTGATGGAGTCGATGGGATGAGACCTATTGGAAGGTGGGACTTAAGGAATCCCACATCATCCGACACGAGCATAAAACATAATTGATTTGAAGAACCATAAAAATTGATCCAATGTCAACTTGCAAAAATTTATTGAGAGTTTTGCCTGCCAGTTTCCTAGTTTTCAAGAAAAACCCATGTCCAACTGTGCCAATGAAATGGTTTTCACAACTGGACTTATTTTTCTCTTTACTATTTTATTCATTTATTTACACTATCCTACTTTACTTGAAAAAGAAAGCATTTTTTTCAAGTGTAGGAGTATTTTCAATGCATCCATTCAAGCAACAAGATCTCTTTCATACTCATATCCAAATTTGTAAATTATACCTTGATGAGTACTAGGATATGAGAAACTAGTTTCTTTAGTGGAGATGGTGTGAAGAAGTGTTGGACAATGGAGGAATGTCATGGCCTATTGACTATTTGGAACCAAGTCTCAATGTAGTCTTTGTTTCCCTGGTCATCTTTTATTGTCATTCCATGAAGTTCTTTGGAAGGTTGTTCATCACAATCTGGAATATACAAGGGATCTGGTGATAGGCATGCCAAAAAATATTCAATCTCTGGCTCTAAGTGCCTATCTTCATCAGTTGTGGTCCATTGTTCTTGGATCTGTTCTAGATGCTAATAAGGATACATTGAAGAAAATTCTAAGTTCTCCTCTTGTGGTGCATGGATTCCTTGTTCCACTACTTCTTCTTGGATTGTAGATTCGTCCTTAGTGACAATTTTGGAGTGTGGGAAAGGATTTGAGACAATCCTTGTAACATAATTTCCTCCTTTTCTCAACACATTCTTGGGCATATTTAGTTCTTCTAGTTGATCTGGAGCTCCTGCTCATAAATGGATTAGTATTATAAGGGATCTTACAGCTCCAAAAGAAAACTTTAAAAGAATAAATTTGGCCAAAAGAAACAATTTCAAAACAAAAATCAGCATGTACTTGGACGCTCTCATGATTCTAAGACCCTACTATCACCAAGTTGTCCATTGACATGAGTTAGCTTTTTCCTTTCCATGAATCAAACCAAAAGAAAACACACTTGCATAAAAGGAAACAACGAGCCTTTGGAGAAACTCACCAAAGTGAATGTGTCTGGATAGAACCCCCCTCAGAACTTCTGAAGCAATGGCACCTTTGCATATTATAGGCTTCTCCTCCTCCAGGTTGAAACGATAGCTACAAAACAAAAACTTGTCAAAATAAACTACCCATGCTCTAATACCTTGTAGCACCTCCCCAACGACGATGCCAAAAATGTCGAGCAAATTAATTAAATTAATTTTTTATCATTAAATCATCAAACCGAGGGAACAATATTAGAGGTTACAACACTATATGTGCAAGGAATAGGACTAGAGTGACTATCTAATCTATGAAAACAACATGAGATTATACTAGAAAATCACAAGAAACTTGTTCATTGGGGAAAAAAAAAAAAGGTGCCCTACTGCCGCATGCTACAATTGTTCACTCAATCAATGCCTTGAGTGTCATGTAATCTCAGTCCTACTTTCAAGTGAAACTGTTCTTATGATTGGAAATGCAAAAAAATAAATTTATGTGTATTGGGTAGAAAAACAAAGATTACTTATTGGCCAAAAGGATTATTGTTTCTCACTTAAGCTTTACACTCAAGTGTTAATAAGAAAATTGGTCCTACCTCCAATGAAACTTCAACTATGGAAACAAAGCATGTAAAAGAATAAAACTCTAATGAAATTTGAAACTACCTATAATTAAAGGCATTTAATTGACAAACAAAAAAGAGAATGAGACTAACTATGAGGATCGATTCAATCACTCACACATACTTTGAAAAACAATAAGTCTTAGATCATCTGTAGGAGTAGATCTCCCATATAAAACTACCAAACATTAGAAACAACACTACTATCTCGATTTTCAATTTAAAGGAAGGTGCATTGATTATAGATATGGAACAAAAACTGAATGTTATTAATCATTCTGCACACCTAGATTATGATCTAAACAGAGTATTATAATTGTCATTGTTTGAGTTGCAATCAGAATTAATGTACAAAGTACACAAATTGTTAAAGTTGTAAGGAATCTGCAATTGCAATCCAAATTATATAAATGTTGAATAAAATATTTTTGAGATCATACAAATTGTTATAGCACAAGTTGTAGGTTGGGAAAATCCTAACCCAACCACAAAGCAAGTTCTACAACTTGGGAATCCTACACCCAATGTCACCTCGATGTAGGTCATGCACTTCAAGGGTGAATAGGTCACTCTAGGGAGGTGATCCTGGTGACCCTAGGGGGATTGAGATGGATATGAATAGATATGGAAGTGAAGCCCCTAGAGGTCAATTTTAGGTGGAGTGAAATGTGGGAAAATATTCTTTGTAAGTCAAGTGATTTTCCTCCAAATGTATAGTATTTCTCTGGATGATTGTACATGCCCGAGACACAAGAAAATCCAACTTGCAATGATATATGTTAGTATGGATCAGAAAGTTAATCTTTTTGTCCCTAATTTGCAGCAATATATGACAATTTATAACAGCAAGTAAGACATTCAAATGAGCATGTAAAACATAAGATCAATCAGCAATATTATCAATGAGTATGGTAATCAAGTATCACTGAACAATGGCACTTTAAGGCTAAATAAAGCAAGTTGTTATAACAATGTAATTTCTGCAGAAAATTGAAGCCTTATGGCTGTATAATTCAATGGCATGCAGCAACAAAATTAACCATGGAAAAATGCCAAGAACTATCCCAAAAGTTGTTCCCACGTGGAAGTCTATACATCCACGTGGCAGACCATACGGGACGTGTCAGGATGGTGTGGCAGGTGACTGTGAAAGTTTTTTGCATGGGCCAATGATTGGATGCCACATGACAGTGGACAAATTCCCATTGAGGGCCCTAAACTGGATTTTCAAAAAAACAATGGGCCCACCAAATCTAGCAAAGCCCTGCCAAATCTGGCGGCCAAACTAAAATCTATGAAGGATCCAAACAATGCTCCAAAATTGGTGAAGTTCCAAACTATATATATATATATATATATATATATATATATATATATACATTGTTATATCAATAACCCAATAGGGGAGGCCCGTGGGCTCAACCCTGGGACCTCCCCCTATCGAATGCCTTAATAATAGCATCTGCCACTGTTGGGCCAATGGACTCCGTTGGTTAGTTCGCCTCACTTTTTTCTTAAAAGTCAAGTTTGCCCATGGACGGGGGAATGAGCATGCTCAATGGTATGGTTAGGCACATATTTCAAGATGCAGTACAAAGAATTAATTGCAGGGAGCAGGCACAGAAACTGATATGATATTTCTCAAGGGCCTAGGAGTGCCAAAGTCGGATTGAGGCATGAAGACAGTCATTTTTGGGTAATTCGATGCCACGACTTCAATGGTGTTGTCTATTTTCATATCTGAGCAAAGCTTCTATAGCTTAATTCCATAATGAGGTATACTTATGTATTTTTCAAAATTCTTTTGTTGAGTTAATAAAAAGGTTTACCCATTTGAGAGCAACACCCAGAGACGTAGTCCACCAGGGACGAATTCCGTTATCATTTTTTTGTGTTCAGATTTGATGCTTATGTATCTTCATTATTGAGCTTTTCCTTCTTTATGGTGCATTTTAATTTATGCTCATTTAATGCAATTCTTTATAAGTCACTTCGATGAAAAGATCTCAGATCAGTAGAGGAGGATCTTATGTTCGGTTATTGGTCTATCTATATTGAGGAAGTTTGTGCTGGGGTTTCTCCCCCATGAGGGTTTCCCATGATAATCTGTGTGTCTCTATTGTTCATGTGATTGCCTCTCTTTCAATGATCTTATTTATGCAGCTAATGTGCTAAATGATTATAATAATAAAGAAGAATCGTAACTACTAGCTGTATAAGTAAAACTTCAACATATTTTACCCTGGAAACCCAAATGAGAAAACTAGCTTCAAATGGGGGCTCTGTATTTGATTTCGACAATCTATGGTACAAACAACTCTTGACTCTTTATCATCTTCCTCCCTTGGCCAAAAATTCTATTGGGAGTGAAATTACATGAGGAAATAAGGAGAATTGGGGGTAAGGGAAGGCCAATAATCATGTCCCTTCACTTCCCATTCCTCGACCTTCTCTCCTATTCAATTTTTTTAATTACATTTTATTCTCTATTTTCCTCTCACATTGTCATTTTTTCTTTATTAGACTTTCACATTTCCATTGTTTTACAAAGTTTGCTAACCATCATCAATTATCAAATTTCTTTATAGGTATTAAGTCTTACTCCCATTCATTGGTTCAATCCCTTTCGAATCATATTAAGGACTAGTAAGATTCACCAAGATTTCTACATTCTAAGATAAATTTCCATCCTTAAAAGTATCCCTAACTAAATAAATAATTAAAATCGCATCCAACATAAACATTAGCATAGTACCAAAATAACTTGTCTGCCTAATGGAAATCCTACCATATCAAATAAATTGGATTAAAGCAATAATCCTAAGAAAGAAAAATCAATTTACATGAACAAGGAGCCGAGGATAGAAATAAATGTTTTCTACATAATTAAGTTGGGGAAGAAGGTGACCTAGCTATGAAGAGGGTGCAAAATCCCTAAAATTGTTAATGGTAAAATCTATTACAGTCTCAATAAGTTGATCTCCCTCATCGTTACAATTAATTTGGAGATGCCCATGTGTGTTATTTCCAATTCTTCCTGCAATCTGGTAGAAGAACACCAACACTTTGCTAAGAGCATCTTTCAGAATGTCCATTGCAAACCATCATATCTACCAGTGTTGGTGGGCCTATAGATATACACACCGGTAGCATGTGTTTGTTAGAATAACTAATCTACACCTCTCAAGTTGTCTGACAACTTTCCTAGTCAAGTCCATTTAGAATACAATTAGGCATTGAGTTCAGTATCAGTTTACTGTAGTGTTAGGTGTTGGGTAGATATTCATTGGATCATCATTATAGAATTGTAATCTATTTAATAGCTATATGGGTATTGAAACCCCATAGTGTGTTTATCTTGTGTTTCGGTTCTTTTTTTTGTTTGTTGGTTTCTCTGTCTCTGAACATTATCATGGTATCAGAGCATGAGGGGGCTTGATTCCCTCATGGGAGAGACCATGAAGATGAGACTCTGAGGATGTAGTCCTATGTGTGCTTAGGCATAGGCAGTAGGAGTAGAGTAGAGTAAAGAGATTTGTTTTTTCATATGATTAGTTGTGTAGGAGTGTAGAGCCTCTATTGAGAAGAAGACTGAAGGCAGTTTATGTTGGCTTGTGAAGCCAAGCGCCTCAACTGAGGATATACCTCTACAACTTGGAAGAAGAATCCGACTTGTTTTGAGAGCCAAGGAAAAGGGTATTTCTTTCAATCATGCGTCCCATGTTGCATTGCAAAAAAGATTTTTGGCGAATTCCATGGGATTTACATTGGGAGCCATAGATGACAGACTATTGTGTTTGACGAGTTTGGAATGATTGGGTTACCATCGCTCGTGCCATTGAGCTTTCCAATCACATGAATAACTATTGAAAAGAGACTTGATGAGGCTGAATATTTGGGACCAAAGAAGTCAAATGTTGTTGATGATGAACACTGATCAGTTGAGACTGATATATTGTTGAGTTGATCCAAAATAAAGTGCTAATGTATTTAAATTTTTAAGTAGAGAGGACAATGACTATTGACTTCCTTATTTAGGATAGAGAATGCACTCTAAACAGTTGCTACAAGATTGCTTGGTTGTTACAAGACTACTTGTAAATGTTGAAAATGAAAAAATATGAATGTTGATGATACTATTGGAAGGATGGACACTGCAACTTCTATTAGAAGGTTGGACATATCCTGAAGAAGGAGGATGGAGTGAACTGTGGTTGCCAACAAGACTAGATGGTTATCTTTATTGGGACAATATATAAACATACGACTGTAAGAAATAAAACTGATGCAAGTTGTTGTTGATACCAGAAAGTCGTATAGTCTTCATCCATATATGATATTCTTACAACTCAATCTATGTGAAAAATTTTACTTAGAGTCGAACATAGCAAGAGATCATTGGATTACCAGTCAATAATTCAAACTAGTAAGCAATGTGAGATGACCCACCATTAATGTCAATGGGAATCAAGGTACAAAATTATATTCTAGTAGATGTGAATGGATGTGCCAGAGTTGAATAGATATAGAATCCATTAGTCAAGGGACATTTATGTATTCCCTTATTGATAGTGAGAGAACCAACCATTAAGGCATGCAAGCCTCGAGGTACTTATAAACATCTCTAATCTTGATCCCAGATGATGTGCTGGAGTCGATGGGATGAGACCTATTGGAAGGTGGGCCTTAAGGAATCCCACATCATCCGACACGAGCATAAAACATAATTGATTTGAAGAACCATAAAAATTGAACCAATGTGAACTTGCAAAAATTTATTGAGATTTTTGCCTACCAGTTTCCTAGTTTTCAAGAAAAACCCATGTCCAACTGCACCAATGAAATGGTTTTCACAACTGGACTTATTTTTTTCTTTACTATTTTATTCATTTATTTACACTATCCTACTTTACTTGAAAAAGAAAGCATTTTTTTCAAGTGTAGGAGTATTTTCAATGCATCCATTCAAGAAACAAGATCTCTTTCATACTCATATCCAAATTTGAAAAGTATACCTTGATGAGTACTAGGATATGAGAAACTAGTTTCTTTAGTGGAGATGGTGTGAAGAAGTGTTGGACAATGGAGGAATTTCATGGCCTAGTGACTATTTGGAACCAAGTCTCAATGTAGTCTTTGTTTCCCTGGTCATGTTTTATTTTCATTCCATGAAGTTCTTTGGAAGGTTGTTCATCACAATCCGGAATATACAAGGGATCTGGTGATAGGCATGCCAAAAAATCTTCAATCTCTGTCTCTAAGTGCTTATCTTCATCAATTGTGGTCCATTGTTCTTGGATCTGTTCTAGATGCTAATAAGGATACATTGAAGAAAATTCTAAGTTCTCCTCTTGTGGTGCATGGATCCTTTGTTCCACTACTTCTTCTTGGATTGTAGATTCGTCTTTAGTGACAATTTTGGAGTGTGGGAAAGGATTTGAGACAATCCTTGTAACATAATTTCCTCCTTTTCTGAGCAAGTTCCTGAGCATATTTAGTTCTTCTGGTTGATCTGGTGCTCCTGCTCATAAATGGATTAGTATTATAGGGGATCTTATAGCTCCAAAAGAAAACTTTAAAAGAATAAATTTGGCCAAAATAAACAATTTCAAAACAAAACTCAGCATGTACTTGGACGCTCTCATGATACTAAGACCCTACTTTCATCGAGTTGTCCATTTACATGAGTTAGCTTTTTCCTTTCCATGAATCAAAGAAAAAGAAAACACGCTTGCATAAAAGGAAACAACAAGCCTTTGGAGAAACTCACCAAAGTGAATGTGTCTGGATAGAACCCCCCTCAGAACTTTTGAAGCAAGGGCACCTTTTCATCTTATAGGCTTCTCCTCCTCCAGGTTGAAACGATAGCTACAAGAAAAAAACTTGTCAAAATAAACTACCCATGCTCTAATACCTTGTACCACCTCCCCGACGACGATGCCAAAAACGTCGAGCAAATTAATTAAATTATTTTTTTATCAATAAATCATCAAACCGAGGGAACAATATTAGAGGTGCCAACACTATATGTGTAGGGAATAGGACTAGCATGACTATCTAATCTCTGAAAAGAACATGAGATTATACTAGAAAATCACAAGAAACTTGTTCATTGGGAAAAAAAAATTTCCCTATTGGAGCATGCTACAATTGTTCACTCAATCAATGCCCTGAGTGTCATGTAATCTCATTCCTACTTTCAAGTGAAACTGTTCTTATGATTAGAAATGCAAAAAAATAAATCTATGTGTATTGGGTAGAAAAACAAAGATTACTTACTGGCCAAAAGGATTATTGTTTCTCACTTAAGATTTACACTCAAGTGTTAATAAGAAAATTGTTCCTACCTCCAATGACACTTCAACTATGAAAACAAAGCATGTAAAAGAATAAAACTCTAATAAAATTTGAAACTACATGTAATTAAAGGCATTTAATTGACAAACAAAAAAGAGAAAGAGACTAATTATGAGGATCGATCCAATCACTCACACACACTTTGAAAAACAACAAGTCTTAGATCATTTGTAGGAGTAGATCTCCCATATAAAACTACTAAACATCATAAACAACACTACTATCTCGATTTTCAATTTAAAGGAAGGTGCATTGATTATAGATATGGAACAAAAACTGAATGTTATTAATCATTCTGCACACCTAGGTTATGATCCAAACAGAGTATTATAATTGTCATTGTTTGAGTTGCAATCAGAATTAATGTACAAAGTACACAAACTGTTAAAGCTGTAAGGAATCTGCAATTGAAATCCAAATTATATAAATGTTGAATAAAATATTTTTGAGATCATACAAATTGTTATAGTGCAAGTTGTAGGTTGGTAAAATCCTAACCCAACCACAAATCAAGTGCTACAACTTGGGAATCCTACACCCAATGTCACCTCGATGTAGGCCCTGCACTTCAAGGGTGAATAGGTCACTCTAGGGAGGCGATCCCGATGACCCTAGGGGGATTGAGATGGATATGAATATAGATGGAAGTGAAGCCCCTAGAGGTCAAGTCTAAGTGGAGTGAAAGGTGGGAAGAGATGCTTTGTAAGTCAAGTGATTTTTGCCCCAAAGGTATAGTATTTCTTTGGATGATTGTACTTGCCCGAGACACAATAAAATCCAACCTGCAATGATATATGTTAGTATGGATCAGAAATTTAATCTTTTTGTCCCTAATTTGCAGCAATATATGACAATTTATATCAGCAAGTAAGAC
This sequence comes from Picea engelmannii, assembly GCA_009831015.1. Classification (NCBI taxonomy): domain Eukaryota; kingdom Viridiplantae; phylum Streptophyta; class Pinopsida; order Pinales; family Pinaceae; genus Picea; species Picea engelmannii. Next base: position 39,130 of record ML780569.1, on the reverse strand, counting down.
ATTCAAATCAACATGTAAAGCATAAGATCAGACAACAATATTATCAATGAGTATGGTAATCAAGTATCACTAAAAAATTACACTTTAAGGATAAATAAAGCAAGTTGTTATAACAATGTAATTTCTACAGAAAATTGAAGCCTTATGGCTGTAGAATTCAATGGCATGCAGCAACAAAATTAACCATGGAAAAATGCCAAGAACTATCCCAAAAGGTGTTCCCTAGTTAGTAGAGTAAATGAGCAAAATTAGAGAGCTAGTCTAGGGTTAATTTAGGAGTTAAGAGAGTGTTAGTAGCTAGGGTTATGCAGCCCTAATGGCTGTAGGTTAAAGTTTGTAACAAAAATTATAGTAGTAGGAGAGAGGGGATGCCCTAGTAGGGGAAGAGTCCTCTCAATGAGGAAAACCAAATTCAAGCAAGAAACCTTTCAAAATATCAAAATTTGTGTTTCCCAAGCCAATGATTTTATATCTCCAATGAAAACAATATATGAATAGTTCCTTTACTATTGGGTTAATGGAGTAAAATGAAGTAAGACCTAGAGAAGCTATCTCCTTTGGGGTGTAAGCCCTTTTACTTCCCAAGGCATGTTTCTGTAGCTACAGTTTAAGCTAAGAGGGTGTATTTCTTTATACTTCTCTTGGAAAACCCTTCTTTAATCAATAAGGTGAAGCAATACAATGATGAAGACTATGGTGGGGGTGTATTCCCTTATACTTCCAACCTAGCTCCTAGCACAAAAATCCTTGACATGAAAATAATGATAGCATAAGAGTAGAAGACCATACCAAAATCAAGAAAGATGCCAAGATAATCCACCATAAAAGCTATAAAAACACCATCCAAGGCTAGCGCCTCACTCCTCCATCAACCATTCATTAAGATATCCATAAAAAATTGTGCAAGATACTAATAGAGCTAAATATAGAGAAAATTTCAGACCAATACTTCTCCCATGAGGGAGAGTTATGTTAAAATGAGATCTTATGATCTCTTATTTATACAAAATGTCACCAAGGTGACCTTTTCACAAATTAAGGGGTAAACCAAAAGATTAGGGGTCAACAACCCTAATCTTTCCCCCTTAACAACGTAATATTAAACAATTCATTTAAAATTTCACTTTTGCACAAATAAAACCCCAATTTACATGGACGCCACCCCTTTAGGGGTATTTTGGCACTAGGAGAAGGTCATTGGTGATGTAGAAGGGTAGTAAGGCTTCCCAAAGCCACGTGTCAAGCATAAAAATGTCTTCCTTCATGGTCAAATCCTCAAACACCTCCAAACGTCCAAGTTTCAATGCATATCATCTCACTAACATGTCGTAGCCCCCCATACATGACATCAAGCTTCAAAAAGAGGATGTTTTGCCCCTCCTAGAAAAATCGTTTGGTAAGTGAGGGTTGGGATATGTCGTGAAATTCATCATCAAGGCCTTCCAAGTCTGATATTTATCATCCGGAATGTGGGCCCTTGGCATCCAACCTATGGTCTTGTTGCCCCATCGAAGCCCAAGCTAGGCTTGTTCTCCCAAAACTGTCCACCAACTAGGTCCTGCAAACACAAATGAGCATGCCCTCCAAGGATATCAAGTCATAACATCGTGATAAGTGAATCCAATCAATAAATAACCCATCTAATCACGTGCATCAAATATCACTATATCAAATAATTAATTTCTCAAAGACACTATGTGACTTGTCAATCTTGAATATGGGAGGGTTGACAAGGTGTCTTATTGGGTAGATCTTTCCCAGGTTTATTGAGAGTTTCCAAGAGATACCTCTCTAAGCCATGTAAAGTGGATGAAGTGTTTTGGGTCAAGACTCAATGGGCATATGGCTCATTACATGCAAGGGGTCGTAGTGTCTCATTCATGGGTGCCTTTGTAGAGGGTGTGTGGTACCTTTGTCTGCAATGCACTTTTTCCAAGCCCATCAATTTCCTTTTATCTTTATTTTTTATTTTCTTTCAATATAGCATAAGGAGAGGTTGAAGGTCATTGCCCTGGTGTGGTGACCAGATGATGCAATGTCACCCACAAACACCTAGTGGAAATGAGAAGGTTGGCTCGTGATGAGACCCCCTTTCTCTCAACCATGCAACTGAGAGCCATTGCCCTGGTTTGGTGAGTAGATGATGACAATGTCATACCACTAGATATTAATGGACGTGATAGGTTGACTCGTGATGAGACCTCTTGTCCTTAAACTAACCTTTTAATCATTCTTTATTATATTGTGGGTCCCTTTTACTCAAACATAAGTGTTTCATTGCTTTCTTGGGTGATCCTTTGTCGAAGCATATGGAAGGTTTTACAAGTATTTTATATTTTACCCAACATCAACCCCTTCGGGCCTTTAGCCTCTTCTTCTGATAGAATGAGGGACAACCCCTTCTTGGGTCAATACACCCTAAAATCCCAAGAGATAAAGAAATGGAGGGGAATAATGATGGAAAGTGGTAAGTATGGTCGGGAACGATACAATGGATTTTTAAGGGAGTTCCTAGTAGCAAACCCATCCCCAAGGAAAACCACTTACTGGGGCACAATGTCAAGCACCAAGGTGAAGCAGAGAAAAAGGCCTAATGTCCAAGCATATATCATGAAATCTAGAGAAGTCTAAGATACGACATACTCAACTGGATTAAATATTGAAATGATGCTCACCATAATACTAACTTGTACCTCATGGAGAAAATCCCACTTCCTTTCGGAATCCAACTGGTGTGGTGGATTCCATCTGCAAATTTGTGACCATATGTGGTGGTGAGTGGGTGTTCCATCTATGAAAAAGGGTATTGTTGGTCATGTAGTCTCTCGACACTCCATATCTGCAACCTGAGGGCCTCGAGACATAATCTCCTTAGTTATCCACAAAATGGGGATAACATATGGCTCCTACTTGGGGACATGTGCTCGTCGTAGAGTGCATGAGAGCCGCAACATTTCCTGGTAGATCTATGTCTGCAAGGAAACATCAAACTGTCAAGTGTGGGATGGCCTACTCATCCTTGTTCTTATATGATAATAACCAAAACCAGCTAAACTAGAAAAAGAAAATTTTGACATTTTTTCAATAAATTTCTAAGCTAAGCATGAAATCAATAGTGCAAGTAGAGAAAAATGAAAATGAAATGCATCTAAACTAGTATGAGCAATCAAGATGAAAATGTAGGAAATCAAAATGACTTACCTACTTACTTGGGGCACGGGTCCTGAAGAAGTCAAGTGACCTGGATGTGAGGTTGGAGAAGAGACCCATCTACTGGTAATGGCATCTTTTTCTCGTCTAATGTTTTCAAATAGTACCTTTCTTTGTCAAACTTCTTCCTCATGATTTAAGGGCCAAGCCAAGAATTGTTGTCTTCTTGGTCATATTTTGGCTTGCCCTTTCTTTTTGCCCACATGAGCACAAGACTTCCTTCATTGAAATAGATGTGAGGTGTATTCTCATCGTATGGAATCTCTGTGTGGACTGTATCTTTGACAATTTCTTCATCTTTCTCATCTTCGTGTTGTATAATATGGATAGATCCCAACTCCTTCCCATGGTACTTTGCATTCTTCTTTTTATCTGTCCATGGGAGAAACATCTCTATGGAATCTTCTTGCATGAAGGGTAACTCGGATGGATTATACTCAATAACTTGTGGAGGCATATCATGGTAGTGTTCACTGACATAGTTGGGGCCCCTCAAATATATCACATGTGTATCTTTCTTTTCCCTGTTATGTAAGATCTCATATGTTCCATCACCCATGGGAGTATATGCATGTGTAAGGTTCGTGCTAAAAAAACCTCCAATGGATGAGGATCAGGTTCTCGACAAGAGCATCCCCCAGGCATCAGGAACATCGATCACCAATATGTCCACAAGGATGTTGATATGTGGAAAATATATCTTAAATACCTTAATGTCTTCACACACCCCCGAGACCTCAACTCTTCTTGAATAAATACCACAATCATTGCCATAAGGTCAGATTGTCTTCAAACCAAGTTTTTTCATCACCGTCAATGACACAAAATTTGTTGAGGCCCATGAATCAAGCATGCCGTTTTTCAAGCGGAGGCCATTCATGCCTAATGGAAGATAGAAGGGAGGGTTCTTGTCTCTTGGCCAATCAAGATACATAGTTTTCAAAATGATGGGAGGATCCTCCTTCTTGGTTGGCACCTACAATATCCTCGAAATTTCCCTTTTTACGAAAGGGATATTATACATCTCTGTCACTGGGACTATCATATTCAGTTTTACAAACATGTTTGCAACATCTATATTCAACTGAATGTCATCTGTAGGAGTTGGATTAGGAAGGAACTCACATATCGGCGATGGAGGTGGTAGAGCCACCTTTTCTGATGATGGAAGAGGAGTATTAGCCTATGATGGAGGGGATAAATAATTTTTTCTTTTGTAGGTTAAAATTTCCCTCCTCCTTAATTCCTTCTTCTGATCATCTGTCAATTTACTTAAGGCCCGTAGCCTCCCCTCTCTTTATCCTATTCTTCTAGCTTCATTTATATGTTCTTGAGTAACTTGTTCATCGTTGAGATTGCAAATCATAAAGTTTATATCGTCAGGATAATCTTTGTATTTTCAGGGGAACTCATCTTCCCTATGGTGTTCTTGGCATGGAGACACCAAGATTATATATCAACTGTCCCAACATGTTTCAAAGTATCTAGGGCCTTTGCCTCTTGTTAAGGTCTTGGTTTCCATCTAGTGGCATCTCTCTATTGTTTGGAAAACTAAGGTATGGGAGCAGATTGATTTGGTTCCACTATAGTCATATGGTTCATAAGATGATTTTACACCTGAACAAACTGAGTATTCAATTTGTCTATCTTTTGAGTCAGGAGAGCAATCGGATCAAGAACACTGTTGTTGTAAACCTTCATCCTTGATTCTGTCTTTTTACAAGGGTACTGAAAAGGTTCTATTTTTTAATCAAGGAGATTCTCTTCAATGTCGATATTAAACTCTTTAGCCTATTCCAATGATGTGTGATTTTTAATCTTTAAGAATGTATCGGAACTGCCCTTCAAAAGCATTCATGTAAAGGAGATGAAATGATGATGTTGTAGGATGATAATTTGTTGGAATTTGATTATACAACCTGTCAAATCTGGAAATGAATCTCCTCACCGTTTCATTCTCCTTTTTCTTTATTTGATTGAACTGAGTCCCAAGTGTTCCACCATCTTCTTTTCTCGACCATCTGCTCTTGAATAAGTTGGAAAAAGAATCATAGGATGTGATATTATTATCAAGGATTCCTTTGAGCCAATCAAGGTCATCTTCAGTCAATGATGAAGAGAATAATCTCATGGACAAATCTTCATGATCAATACCTGGATTGTCCATATCCCAACCCATGACATGAATGTGGTCTTCGACAGTTATCACATTGTTTCCTGGGAACTTTGGAAACCAATTGTTGACTTATGTTGGTATTTTGTTAGGGTAACCTTGGATATTGGCCATGTTAAGGGGTTTGTAGAGGTCCCTTTCCCAAGGGCGAGCCATTGGTGCAAGAGGAAGGGATTTATGGAAAATGGTTCTAGCAACGGGATACTTGAGAGGAGGCCTTCTTTGGTAAATCTTAGAAGTGTTGAACCTCCCAGGGGAAAAAGGTTTGGGGAAAGAAAGATTTTGGGAAGGTGGAGTTGCCAGATGAGTTTCAATATGAACTCACCAAGAAAGGTGAAAAGGGAATGTCCCTTAGGTGGATTCGCCAGGAAAGATAAGGGAAAGGCTTTGAGATAGCTTACCAAAGTGTCGTTAGGGTATATAGAAGATTCAAAATCTTCCCCAACAGTGACACCAAAATGTTATAACGAAAGTTGTAGGTTGGAAAAATCCTAACCCAACCATAAAGCAAGTGCTACAACTCAGGAATCCTACACCCAATGTCACCTCAATGTAGGTCCCACACTTCAAGGGTGACTAGGTCACTCTAGGGAGTCGATCTCGGTGACCCTAGGGGGATTGAGATGGATATGGATAGAGATGGAAGTGAATCCCCTAGAGTTCAATTCTATGTGGAGTGAAAGGTGGGAAGATATGTTTTGTATGTCAAGTGATTGTTGCCCCAAAAGTATAGTATTTCTATGGATGATTGTACCTACCCGAGACACAATAAAATCCAACTTGCAATGATATATGTTAGTATGGATCAACAATTTAATCTTGTTTTCCCTCATTTGCAGCAATAGATGACAATTTATATCAGTAAGTAAGATATTCAAATCAACATGTAAAGCATAAGACCAGTCAAAAATATTATCAATGAGTATGGTAATCAAGTATGACTGAAAAATGGCACTTTAAGGATAAATAAAGCAAGTTGTTATAACAACGTATTTTCTGTAGAAAATTGCAGCCTTATGGTTGTAGCATTCAATGGTATGCAATAACAAAATTAACCATTTAAAAGTGCCAATAACTAGCCCAAAAGGTGATTCGTGGTTAGTAGAGTAAGTGAGCAAAATTAGAGAGCTAGTCTAGGGTTAGTTTAGGAGTTAAGAGAGTGTTAGTAGATAAGGTTATGTCGCCCTAATGGTTGTAGGTTAAATTTTGTAACATAAATTAGTGTAGTAGGAGAGAGGGGACACCCTAGTAGGGGAAGACTCCTCTAAATGAGGAAAACCAACTTCAAGCAAGAAAGCTTTCAAAAGATCAAAATTGTGTTTCCAAAGGCAATGATTTTATATCTCCAATGAAAACAATATATGACTAGTGCCTTTACTATTGGACAAATGGTGTCAAATGAAGTAAGATCTAGAGAAGCTACCTCCTTGGGGGTGTAATCCCTTTTATTTCCCAAGGAAAGTTTCTCTAACTAGGGTTTAAGCTAAGAGGGTGTATGTCTTTATATTTCTCTTAGCAAACCCTTGTTTAACCAATAAGGTGAAGCAATAAAATGATGAAGACTATGGTGGGGGTGTATTCCCTTATACTTCCCACCTAGCTCCTAGCACAACAATCCTTGACTTAAAAAGAATAATAGCATAAGAGTAGAAGACCATACCAAAATCAAGAAAGATGCCAAGATAATCCATCATAAAAGCTAGAAAAACATCACCCAAGGCTAGGGCCTCACTCCTCCATCAACCATTCATTAAGATAGCCATAAACAAGTGCACAAGAGACTAGCAGATCCAAAGATAGAGAAAATTTCAGACCAATACTTCTCACCATGAGGGAATATGATAGCATTTTTAATTCCTAGCTATAAGATTAGGATTCCTAATAAAAAATGGAGTTGTCTAACTGTTCTATGTTTTGGCCTTTTTTGTCACAATCTAACGACATAAATCTGCACAAATCACAATTTTATGTTATTTAAATTGCATTTTTTAATGCATAAATGAATTCGGCATGCTTAAAAACCCTTGGAGCACTCAGATTATACAAAACTAACCACTCAAATATGCATATCCGACAATTTCTTGTTGGATTTTGGGCAAAATTAAACAAAAAATATCCCTGGAAAAATGCTAAAATGTAGAACAGTTAAACTACGACATCAAAAAAGTGGATTTTACCATCGGGCATGCTCATGTTCAACTGGAATGAGAATGATAATTCTCCGTGTAATTGGATGAGAATTACATGTGATAACTAGTGGATGACGTTGCATGGCGTGCGTTACTGGAATGAGAATGATAATTCTCCATGTAATTGAATGAGAATTACGTGCGATAACTAGTGAATGATGTTGCACGCTGTGCGTTTCAGTGGTGGACGACAACTATGTTTAAAAATAAAATACTTTTTTTTTTGTAAATAAAAGCGGATCCTTATATTAATGACATATGTGAGTTGTACAATGACAAGTATGAGCCACCTATTCCGCCACAAGTGGGAAACCAGAACATGTGGCTCCTAGATGTTCAGAGATTGACACATCAAACTGTATGCTATCGCTGCTTGAGAAAAAATGCTTACACAGAATTCTACAACCTATTTTTGTAAAAAAATAAAATTGAACAGTATTATGCAACCTATCGCTAGGAACAACTATGGACAGAGATGTAATTAACAAAACTACATAGACAATATATGAGAAAACTCCATGGTCGTCTATCCTATTGTGGTGGTAAACTAGACCATTAATCCTACAACTGGAATTGACAAAAAAACAAAACCTGGGGACTTCATTATGTTGTTGAGCCTGGTTGTCCATGAATTGTGTAGATTGGGGTGAACCGTTGGCCGCATGTAGGGCATCTGGCATGCGTAGGAGAATCTGCTAATGCATCGAACAAGATGTCCATCCTTTGGCCAAGGATGCCCTGAGAGTGCATCTAATTGTCCTGCTTCTTCCTGATTTCGAAGAGAAGTTGAAGGTGCTCCTCCGTGAGGCGGTTGAAGAATTGTTGAGGCTGCTCCTCCTCCTCTTCCTTTCCTGCAATATCTGTGGTGATTTCATTTGTTGTCGCTGCATTATCCTCCAATTGCCAACTTGGGGGAATTTCCTCCTCCACCATAGAACTTCCATCGTCGTAGTATGGGTCACCTAGATTAGCAGTTGGGGGGGCCAGAAGATTGGTAGCCAGAAGAGGGCGCACCCATGAAGGTGGTGCCTCTTCTTTTACCGAGCTAAGGCCATGGAGCAGAGGAGGGATGGACGGAGGGAAGTGTGCACAAGAGGAGGACACTTCCTCCTTTACCGAGTTGATGCCATGGAGCTGAGGAGGAGCAGACTGAAAAGCCTCCTGCGACCTCTAGATAGTATGTTGAGGGCTCGCAAAAAGAGCAATAAGACCCTGTTGGGAGGGGGTGAGCCTATTGCGACGGGAGAGGGTGTTGTAATAACGAGCACCCCTCTCGGATTTTCCTCTTTCCCTGGGTATGTTGGGGAGAGAATGGAGGTAAGGGGATGCGAGAATGGAGCCTGAGAGTGGGTGCTGAGAGGAGTGGGAGGAGGAAGAAGTGTTGAGAGGGAGCTTGTGGTGAATGAGTGTGAATGGTGAGAAGAGGGTATCAGAGTGAGGGAGGATGTCCTTGGTGCATCGGAGAATGTCACAGAGACTAACAATGTTGAAATTCATGGGAGAGTCGAAGAGAGGGATAGGAGGAATGTGCCAGGGTGAATGAAGAATGAAATAATACACCAGGGCGAAAGCCCATTTGCACCCCTTGTGGCCATTAAAGCCTGAATTGATAACCCTTACCTCCATTGACGTTGAGTTGACAGCCAGCTCAGTTCCAGTATGCCTGGTCTGGCTGGCTCGCACGTCCATTAACCCAACCAATCTAGTCGGGTGCACTACCATTACTCTCCTCATGCTGTGAGCCATGGGGGAGTTAATGTTCTTGGGCTGGCGGTCGGGGTTAATAATTCCCCTGGCTACCCAGTGCCGAGTGTCCTCGGACTCTGTCCAAGTGGCACCCCATCCGAGTGTTTAAAAATAAAATACTAAGTATTAGGATAGTTATTAATTTTCAAAACACATAAAAAGAAGAGAAGTTTTTTATTTTTTATTTTTTTATATCATTTTTATTTGTAATTATTTTATTTAAATTAAAAAATACATAAAGTAATCAATTCATACCATCTAAAAAATTAAAATATATATATTAAAAATATATATATATATATATATATATATATATTTTTAAATATTCAATTTAATATTTAAATTTTATTAAACTTAATAAATTTTATGAGAAAAAATAAAAAATTTATTAACTAATCATAGTCAAACTCAAACTAGTTTGACCTAAAACCAATTACTATAATAACGTGCGTGTGGACACAATTTATATTAAAGAAACTTGAAAACACAACGTAAGAACACAATTTATAAGAATGCCAACCGAAATCAAAATACCATTCAAAATGCAAAGAAGATCAGGGTGGACTAGAGTTCCGTGACAACCCTTCTTTACTTTTTTTTTCAAGGTCCGTGACAATATTTCCGCCAAAATGAAATTATTTAAATATTAAACTAAAAGGTATGACTATAATAAACTAAATATTGCAAAATGTTTCAAAGGTATGACTATAATAAAACTATAATAAAGTAACTCTCTTCTATGTATGACCCAAGACTATAAACGCAGGAGGCATTTACATTGAATGTGAATGAGAAGTCGTACAGCAATTGAAGTTTGATAAGAAGGCTACCCAAATTTTCTTTCCCGGGAAATGCAATGCAAGTTCCCGGGAAGCGTCCAAGTCAATGGAGTGATTTCAATTTCTATCACTGCTGGTGCCAACCAACTGATATTTATTTATATGGATATTGATCCTTAAGGAGAACTCGCTGAATAATTCAAGTAATTCCTCGCTGAATGTTATTGCACAAATTTGAATTTATTGAGTTAAAGTTCAAGGGGTTTCCCTAGATTAAGATTGCTAGGATTTAGTGAAAGGAAGCTCAAGATGTGGAGAGTGAAGTCTAGGAAAAATGGTTCTAGGTAACTTTAGAGCATGAAAGAAAGTAGTTGGAGGTCTAGAGCTCAATGTCTTTTCATTGAGAAAATGGAGTCAAAATGAGAAGATGGGAGCTTGCTAAAGGAAAGAGAAAGCTTGAAGATGAAAACTTAGGGTTATAGACTTATAAACCGAAGCCAAACCTTCCACAGAACAAACCCTAAGGATTAACGATTTATAAACCTTAGGTGGTGTTTCCTTCTTCTCTAATGTCTAGTAACAAGATCCCTAAGGATTAACGATTTATAAACCCTAGGTGTTGTTTCCTTCTTCTCCAATGTCTAGTAACAAGATCCAATGGAACTAGGCCAAACTCTAGAGTCTATCGACTTATAGACCCTAGGATCCAACCTCAATATCAAGGTTAAGGGGATATCTACTTATAATCCTTAGCTTGACCTCTTTATGCTTCAATAGATTTAGATGAACCAACAAGGGAAGGGGATATCAACTTATAATCCTTCCTTGGGGGTTTTAGCAAAATTTGTCCAAGGAAATAAACACAATATGCAACTATTACCCCTTTAATAGAACATACACCAAAATATTCCAAAAACCAACAATTAAACTTGAAGAAGACTTACTCATCCAAATCACTCCTTTTGTCAATACGCAAAGATTTCAAACTCAAATCAATTCAAACTAATTTTCATTTTCATTTCAGTGAGAGAACACAAACATGGATCAAAGCCAAGAGAATTGCCTACTAGGACTAAAGTAAAACATAATTTCAACATGGATCCAAGTCAACATACTTTCCCACTATTACTTAAAAGAAAGGTAAAACATATATATTAGAAATTTCAACCCCAACCAAAATCCCACTCAAAAAGGTAAAGACAAATATTATTTAACAAGTGAAATAGCAACAAAGTTGCTTATACTTATCTCTTGAAAATGTTTTAAGAGAATAATTCTATATAGTTCAAATCTAAAAGTTTAGTTTAATCCTTGTATGATTAGATATACAATATTCTTATATTTATTTAATTAACATAACAAAGATAGTGGTTATAGTTGAGTCAAAATTAGGAAATGGGAATGTACACAAAGTTGTGTTTGGTTAGATATGTAACCAACTTGAATATATATAACAATCTATTGATTCCTGGAAAAATCCCCGACAGTGAAATAGGAGAAATTTCCCGATCAAGGTCCCAATTAGGCTTATACTCATTTGGAATGGAAATCCTCACGAGTATGTGGGCTCGGTTGTGACTAAGGGTGATTTACTTCTCGGAAGGAGACTTTTCTTGAAGCTCTTCTAAACTATTGTGTAGATGAAGAAAGAACTAATTTACTTTCTATTCTAAAGCCACACTGTCCTAACTAGGATATGGAAGCTATTCACAGTCTCTTATTCAAGAGCAAGAAAAATAACAGATATTAAATGTGAGATAAAGGTAAATCATCAAGTTGTGGAAATAACTCATGCAACCTGATAGAAATTAAACAAATACACATGATATTTGAACCAGTAAATAGTTACTAAGAAAAGAACAAATGCATATACTCACACTCAATATAAACAAATAACATGAATTTAAATATCAGATAAAGGTATGTTGTCTAACTATGGAAATAGTTCTCACAGTTTACAACAATTAAAATAAATACATACCAGTAATTCATTCAGTAAATAGTTACCAAAATACCGTCAGCATGCATACTCATAAATTAATTCTCTATCTTTTCCATGATATAATTCAATCAAGAATGACATACTGCTTCGTCAAAGTTTCTAACAATAGTGCATAATTAAATAATACAAGCATTCATTCACTAATAAATATGAGAGAGGAAATGGCATGCAAAATTTGTATTTCATTAACTCTGTATAGTAGTACCAAAATAATTGAAACACCATGTAGGTATTGCCACTTCCAGGTGTAAATGTGTTGAACCTGCACATAATAGATCTATCTAGAAAACACCACACACATTTGCAGAGAGAAATTGAGAAATAAGAAGCAAGAGAGAAAGAATGGAAGAATTCTCATTAACCGTTATGAATAATGAATAATTTACACATGATATACTCTGTATAACTCAATGAATGAACACTAGAGGAGAACCAATGCGCCATAGTGGTGGTCTAGAGTGATCTGGACACACACCAGCAGTTACAGGAGTGAACTGCCACCTAGTCTAGTCTCTTAAGAAGTTACGGGAGTGAACTACCACCTAGCTAAGTGAACTAGTCAGCTAGTCTTCAGTTAACTGACTGAACAGAGTGTAGTGAGGAGTAGATCAAGGAATCAAGGGTAATGCGTCAGTCTGGTGATGATCCCAAGGCAAGTGCGCATTAGCATGGTGATTATCCCAATGTTGCATGGTGACAAAACCAATGTAGCATCTAAACTCAACTCAACTAGTCAAACTGAAGTGTCAACTAAAAGAGAATATTCTCTAGGTGGAATATTCTCCCCTAAAATATAGGAAACTGGATAATGACTAATTATGACTAATAAACAAGGAAAAACCTTAGGAAAAAGAGATCCTAGGTGTGTGAAGTAACTCCAACACCAGGTCTTCCAATCTCAAAATTTTGGCTCTTACAATAATGTACATAGCCAATTTTCCCAGAGTTTCCAAGCCCTTGATCTTACTACATAATTACAATAAATAGAAGAAAAAAATGATAAATCCTAGAAATATTTCCACAATTTGATCAAACTGGTAGGTCCAGATATTGATTTGATTTTTTAGTTGATATTAAGGAGAGATATTATCCTCAATAACAATAACTCCTTTGTTGACTTTTCCCCCTTGCATATGCACATGACTTTTCCATATGGGAACTTTTTTTAACATTAGTGAAATAAATGGTGGCTGGGGAATCTCCTTGTTCAACTTACACCAATAGATGTTCTTAGCTATTTCTTCATGTCCCGATTTGAATTGAAATAATAAATCATTGATGGATTTGTAAAATTTTGCAGGCCGAGTGATGCATTTTTTTTACATTGTCCATATTCCATAAACTGATTTGAGTAATCCCATTTGTCCTTGATCAAATATTATGATGTACATCGTTTAGAAAAACTGAGAAAGACAAAGATTGGCCCAAAAACTGCACATGAGGCATATTATAATCATCAATTATATATAGAGCTAGATCCCATAAGTCTGAGTAGCTCTTGATTGTTTCCTTGATTAAATCGTGTGAGAATAATTATTTGATATCCCAAGAGTCAAATGATTCTTGAATTTGTAGTTTTTATTCTTCAGAGAATATGGAATAACTTTGAGGAATATTAATTCCTTGTGCTTCCAAATTTTTCATATTTTCAAATGAAACTTGTTCTTCCTTTTGTTTTTTAAATTGTGCTTGAGACCCTACAGGGAACTAAAGTACATGTTCATGATTCTCTTTGATAACATATAGCTTGGTGTAAGGTAACTCTTGTAAGGAAGCAAGTTTGTGATGAATCTCCATGACTTCTTTCTTTAAAGTTTCATAATTATCAATTTTCATTTTCATTTCCTCTAATTGAGCAGTCAAAGTATCTACTTGATTCTCATAACGTTTGCTCAATTTCTCTTTCTCATCCTAGACAAGGGCTAATCGGTTATAAAATTCAGACCTAATTTCATTGATGTTGGTATTTAGTTGTGCAATAGTATGTAGGGCTCTTTTCTTTTCTTCTATAATGTATTTTAGTTGTGATTCATGTTCTTGTGACCAAATGGCTTCTTGTGATTTTAATTGTTCTTGCAACTCTTCCACTTTTTTCCTTTCTTTCTTTAATTGAGTAGACAATTTAGTTACAGATCATTTTTTTTCATTGGAAAATGCTCCCAAGGCATCAAAATCTTCCTTTGCAAATTCTTCATCATTTAAGTGTGTAACATTCCACGATTGGCTTACTTCTCATGTGACTTCTTCGTGGTGTGTCATTTTTCTATTCTTGGTCTTTCTCCTCACTATAGTTATGGTTTTATCATCAAAAGCATAATTGTCAAGGACAAAACATTATCTTGTATAGGTTGGAGGTTATCGAGATCTAAAGGGGTTGTAACCATTCTTCCTGGAATGGTAGTTATGGGGGTAGTATTAATAGGATTATTATTAGGAATATTTGTTGTTTGAGAGTGCTCCATATCTGTGTTGGTGCTAAACTCTTCATTGACTTCAAGAGTTTTGATAGGAGTCTAGATTGTTGTTTTTCTCAAGTATTTTCTCTTATTGTAGTCCTTTGTTGATCATGTTCGTCTACCTGTGAATACATTGGTGAAGTGTTGTGATCCTATTCAGTTTCAGGTTTGGATGATTCATCCTCATCTTCATTAATCTATATTGTTTAAATATCATGTTTTTCATTATTTTCCTTAAAAAAGGCCTTTTTCCTTTTAAATTGCCAATCAATGAAGTTTGAAAATTTGGAATTGTTTCTTATAGCATCAATTCTCTAAGATACTTCATGAAAAATTGTGGCTCTTTGAAAAATAATGTCAAAAGGGTCATCTTCATGGATGTATTCTTTACTTTTAACTATAGCACAATGTTTTTTAATAATCTTTGTTGGATCATGTTTTTTGAGATTCCCTTAGCTAGCTAGATTCCTTCCAATTGATCCACTTCCTTTTGAGCATGTTTTGTATTTAATAAATTAAAAATTCCCGGTGAAATTGGGAATTTAGACCATTTCTTTTTCTAATTTCTTGACAAGGAAGCTGCAATTCCAACAGTAATAGTTTGGTGTGCAATTTCTCTTAAAGCTAGTCTTTCTAGGACATATCTAGGAAAAAGATGAGGGGGCCCTTCACAACCATACATTCTAATGTATGAGAATTCCTCATCCACAAACCAATCACCAATCTCTTTCATAGTATTCATGGCTTCCTGAGTAAATATGGGAGCCGAATGATTTTTTAAAAGAAAATGTAGAGGAATCATGAAGAAATTATAGATGTCATAGAAAAAAATCATGTAGTAAATTTCCCACATTTTAGAGAAATACAAATGAACTTCTTCTTCATAGGGATATCGGTTCCAAGCTAAAAGAGGAAAAGGGGTGACTGCAAAAACAACATCGATCAAATAACCAGACATGAAAAATCCTAGGCAGTATCCTAGAGGTGCCTCTTGGGACTTTTGAACCTCTTGTTTGATGTTAGCAGAAAGGATATGTTCCCAATTAAAAACCTTCCTTATGAGAACTTGATAAATAAGAGGGACCTAAATAAACTTAAATTTAGAGGAATATTTTTCACCATATAGGTGACAAAGCATGGTGGAAATCAACATGGGGGTTTTCTTTAATACAGGGACATGATAAATCTTATCTCCTATGATTTTGAAAGAATTAGGATCATTCCACCATTCTCTTATTAAATCAACCATATGAAATTCATCCTTTTTAACTTATTTTTGAATAGATTCTTTAATTATAAAATTATCATCTAGATTGACTTTGGGCAGACTCAACTTATAAATATTGGAAACATCATCAGGTCTGAAAGAACCAACAATCTGGCGAGAGGAATTGACGATTGTGCACACATAAATATCAATGTGGGAGATTATCCACTGTACGATGTCATAGTAGGGAAATATAGCTGGTATGGTAGCAATCTTATGAAGGCCATACTTCCTGATGTCAACTAGGTCATCTGCATCTAACTCGTGTTCTTCTATGAAATCACCTTCTTCAATGAATTTATATATAATTGTATCCATTCTAGATTGTTGCTTCCACCTATCTTGAATGTTGTGTCGGGGAAAAATGTTGATTTGGGGTTTCTTTCGATTACCTCTTCATCATCCTTCTACTTCTTCACCTTCCCTTTTCGCATCATCTTGTAATGATAATCCTTGCAATCAAATGACACAATGAGAGTTTTCTTTCAAAATAAATGTATAGATTTGATTAAAACCAATTTTATCATCGGTATGTATAAAAAAATAGCCAAGAAAAAATAATTAGGAAGAATTATGTTTTTTCAGGTTCTTGAATTAATGCAGCGAAGGTTAATCCTTAGAAATCTTAAAGTAAATGAAATCAAGGCTCTAATAGGACTAAAAATGGAGTTAGAGAGCAATTTTGTTCTTATGACAAAGGAGTGCACTATACCCAATGTTCAATAGATTCATTTGATCACTGTAACCACCAACATCATAATCATTAAACCGTGGAAAAGACAAATTAAGTTTTATTCGAATATGTGGGGTAATGTCTCTTACTAGGCACTAGTTCACTGGGATTCTTAAGACTTAACCTTTAACACCAACAAGTGCAATGATGCAGGAGCATCGCCAACAACAAGCGAGCGTGGAGGCGAAAGACAGTTGGAAAGCGCAACACGCATTTTCTCACATTTTGAGATATTTTTGAAAACATTAAATGTAATGGTTAAAAGGAGGTGTACTCGCATATTGTAAATAGATCATGAGCGATTTCTCTCATCTGTAAAAAGTTAAGGCATTTATGCATAGTTAATGAAAGTAGGTAGATTTAAATTCCAGATTAGACAGTTTTAGGAACAGGAGGGAAAACGACTATAGACACCCTCATATTTGTATCATTGTATCATTCAGAATTAGCTCATTACACACATTAGCATAGAGAAGAGGAGAGTTGTAGTAGAGAGTTGTAAAGAAGAACCCATGTACAAAAGTTCTGAATTAATATATGAAGCCTTGATTCAGATTCATGGTGTTATGATGCTTTCTGTGTATACATGTTGAATGGTATGCTTATGGTTGTTTATTCTCTTTGTCATGCATTTGCTTCGATATTGTGCAAATGTATGATTTCATGTTGAATGTTGAAGACTGAGAGAGGATGTGAATGAGTTTCAATTGTTTTTCATCCTGAGTAAGAAGTTCCTGTAAGGAGTGCAGTGAAACATCTGCAAGGAGTGCGTTGACAAAGGTTCAGAGTTTCATCTCTGAAAATCTCAGGAGGAATATCGTTGTTCTCATTCCATTAAAAGTGTAAGAGTAGTACAGGAAGTTGTGCAAGGAGTGCGTAGCTATTAGAAGTCTTAGGACTTATCAACAAAAGGAGATTTGAAGGACTATTGTTGCAAAGAAGGTGCACAAAGTCGAGGAGATCAAATACCCAGAAGTATTTGATAGATTGCCACAAGGAGTGCGTGCATAAATTCTTGTGAGACTTGAAGTTACCAGAGGAAGCTCAGGAGGGTTGACACCTTTGAAGTATTCAAAGGAAGACGAAGGTCGAAGTCATCCAGTAGAAGTAAAGTTTAGAAGGAGGAACCTTGGGTCACTTCAAAGAAGTCCTCGAAAATGAGGAACGAGAGGTCAAAATTCTTCCAGGAAACCTTCCGAAGTCGCGAAGACCATGAGATCCAGAGAAGATACAAGGTGGATAGGGGAGGATGAACCCATCAGCTGATATCAGGAATCAATGTGGACCTTTGATCGTGATCTTTCATGAGCCGTCAGATCATTTCGGGGTTCGGGAACCTGAGAGGACAGTGGTTTGGGGTCGAGAGTTTCGAACTCCCGATTCCTGGAAGTCCGAAATCACGCAGGTCGTTGGATCGAAGGGAGGCTTATATTCGTTGATCCCGTTGGAGATACCATTTCGGAGATCGGGGATTCATAGGTTGGAGAGTCTGGAGTCTTGCGTTTGGATTCGCGAAGACGTGAAGTCCAAAACCCTGATAAAGTGACACGACCTGTGTGGAAGTCAACTTTTCGGTTGACCTATCGGATTTTGTCATTTCGACATTCACAGAGACGAGAGGCGGGGATCCTTTGTTCCGAGATTCTCGAAATTGCGAAACGTGATAAGGCATGCAAGAGGAGGACGTAGCGACATTTCGGGGATTCGTCATATCGTGTTTCGACAGTTAGAAGGTGGGAAACTCGACAACAGGTATCGCAAAGTTGCGAACCCCAAAGTCCCAAATTTAGAAAAGGGAATGACATTATTTTGACCCAAGGGGATTTGAGTTGGCGCCTGGTGTTTGTCCAGGCAGGCTCAATTCATAAGGACCTGTGGATCGAAGTTGTTGAAGGTTATGATAGGGATCCAAATGAGCCACTTCGGCTCAGAGAGGGAGATTTGAACAATCCTGTGAGTAGATCTTGACCTACGGGTTGGGGGTCTGCGTCAAGTTGGTATTAGAGCCCAGACAAATTTCTTTGTTTTTTGTAGCAAAGGAAGGAAGAATATTTCTCATCCATGCCGCTGAGAAGGAGAGATAGACCAATGCATGATCTAGCAGTGGAAAGGGAAATGCACGAGTTACGTGCCAGGCTTGATGCCATGGAGACAACACAGAGGCACACAGTCGACATTGGGGATATCAGTGAGGATGACAATGAAAATAAAGCTGGACAGGGAGAAGAAGTCGCAGTCGAAGATGTTGTAGACGAACGCCTATTCAAGGCTGTTGCTAGGATAGGTGCTAGAGCAAAGATGGAAATTCCCATGTATGAGGGAAACCTAGACGTTGAAGAGCTTCTAGACTGGATTAGAGCTCTGGATAAATACTTCGACTATGAGGATGTCAAGGAAGACAGAAAGGTCAAACATTCTATCACTAGACTAAAAGGGCATGTAGCATTATGGTGGGATGAATTGCAGGCTGACAGACGCTGTAAAGGCAAGCAGAAAATTAAAAGTTGGGATAGAATGGTTGCGAAGATGAAGGAAAAATTCATCCCCAAGGATTATCAAATCACTCTGTTTCGAAGGATGCAGAATTTGAGACAAAAGATGATGTCCGTGAAAGAATACACTGAGGAGTTCTACAAACTAAACATCAGAGAAGGTCATCGGGAAAGCGATGATGAAAAGGTTGCCAGATACATGAATGGTCTAAGGTATAACATCCAAGATGAGATGAGCATGATGATCATTCAGACAGTAGAAGATGCTTATCAGATGGATTTGAAAGTTGAAGAAAAGTTGAGCCAAAAGCAAGGTCAAAGAGGATGAGGAAGAAGTCAATCTAGAGGCAAATGAATTTCCCAATACAGGAATCAAAGACCCCAAGAAGAGGGGAAGAAACCTTAAACTCAACATGAGAGAGGAGGAAGCTCACAGAGGGGGCAGTATGCTGATAGGAATACTTTTCCTCGAACCAGAGTGTTGGTCACTATAATTGCTTATTTAACTAAACAATCAAGTGCTACATAAATTGTCAACCCAGGGAAGTCTGTTTATTTCAAAGGTAATCACGCTCTATATATGCTCAATCTCAAAAGCAACCTAGAGTTGTAGTAAAAACATATTAATCACACTTTGCCTTGAACAAACTGAAGTTCTAACTTGAATTACAGGAAAACAATCTACCTATTGCAGAGTGCAATGCTTAAAGAAATAATTGTCCAAAGAAGCCTGGATTACATTAAGAAATAACAATCTAGGAAAAGAAATCTTTCAGGACACTACAAAAGGAAAGACCAACTATTCTGTAACCAGAGAACAGGACCCTATTCCCAAAGCAAGAATCTTCAGCACCTATTTCTGATCACCACACTTTTATGAACTCATTGCTAATTGAAATGATTAACACACACTGAAGACTAACTACCTCTTAACAGAGAACAGGACCCTATTCTCCAAGCAAGAATCTTCAGCACCTGTTTTGATTAGCACACTTTCATGAACTCATTACTAATTGAAATAATTGACATGCACTAAAGGCTAACTATCTCTAACAGAGAACATGACCCTATTCCCCAAGCAAGAATCTTCAACACTTGTCCTTGATTATCACTCCTTCATAAATTCACCAAACAGGATTGCTAACTAGAATGATTAACAATTATCCAAGCATGAATCATATGAAAACAATGTAACAATCAATAAAACAGAGTTCAGTAAAGTAGTGTTTCAGCAAAACAAAGTTCAGTAAAGTAGTGTTTCAGCAAAACATAATTTAATCAAGGCATGAACAGAAATAACACTAACACACTACAAAGCTAATGGGTGAATCTTGTGAAGAAGGTTGTCCCTCCCTTCTCACAAGATTCCCCTGAAACGAGAGGAACTAGAAAGGAATACTCAGAACAATCTTTTATTCATCTGTCAACTGTATCATATTACAATCTAAAGTAAAAACACGTCCTTCTCTGTAAATTCTTTCTTAGCTAAAAATAAGGTTCTCTCTAATGATGATTTCCTCTTATTTAAAGAGGAGAATCCTCTCAATACAAATTGATCATCAAATTACATGTGTACATCTGAGTCCTATTCTTAGTTAGATCAAATCTCTATACTGGGATAGGACATCCTAGTCTCCCGTAACAAAATGCTATTACAATAGTTGAAAAAGGTGTTGAGTGAGGTGTTGTTATTTCAGCTGGAGTAACATCTTATTTATTTGTCTTCTCGTTACTATTGTTGTATGCTCTTTCAACATCGCAAATCGCAGGATGTTTCAACAACGGGATTTGCATTCTGCCTGTTTCAGCACGTGGTCACGCAACAGCGATGGTTAATTATGGCTCAAGGTGCGACTGTTGTGGTCAATGTAACATCTTTGTGTTGTTGTTTCAGCATCGTATACCACGGAGGGTGTAACAGTTTCTTCTGTGTGAGTTGTTGTTTCAGCATCGTAGACCACGAAGAGTGTAACAACTTCTTCTGTGTGAGTTGTTGTTTCAGCATCGTAGACCACGAAGAGTGTAATAGCTTCTTCTATGCGAGTTGTTGTTTCAGCATCGTAGTCCACAGACTATTTCAGCCACAGGGTTTGCGTGATTTAACTGTTTCAACAACAAGCCTCAATGCTAATCTGTAGTTCAAACTGTTTCAGCACTTATACATTTCTAATCAACGGTTAAGTACGAGAGTAATGTAAAATTATATGAAAAATAGATTAAACATATAGTAAAGAGAAGAGACGTTGTATATGATCTAGGTGGATATCGGTGGCCACCCACCTTTTCCAAATGGCTCAAAATAGTTTTTTGGCCATTTTGGCAATTTACTATTTTTAGCAGGTTTTAACTTCTGGGGCCATTTTGAGGGTCCAAATGAAGGTTTTTCGATATCTAGGTTCTCAATGATATTCAAAGGTGTGATTGATCCCCCAAAATGAATCTCCTTGACAATACCTTTCCAACGAGCTATCACACGCCTAAAACGGAGATCGTATGCAAAAGTTACGACCCCGGGAAGTTGATGTACTCACTTACCCAAACGGGGCCCACATGACTTTTGTTGATTCATCTCCTAGGGTTAGGTTTTTGGATGTCTAGGACTTTTGGAATTCTGGTTTATTGTAAAAGGGCCTTCAAAGCCTCATTGTAATCATCTTCTTGTGAATGCGAGTAGTCATCACATCTCTTCTCAGAGATACGCTGCCACCATTCTAGCGAGTCTTTCACTTTGTATTTTTACAGTCTCTGTACATTTATCTGATTAATAGAAATCGTGTATTACTATATATCTGTGTTTATGGTTGCATCTCTGATACATTTCTTTTATATTATTGAATATCTGCAATATCTCTGTGCATTTCTTTATTATATCTCCACTCTCATTTCGTGCCGAAAATAATCCGGATCAATATACCTTGGAGAGATAGGGTAAGGTGATAATATAAGTTTAAATGTGAGTGAAAAAGGATGTAATGGTATCAAAAAGTGTGAGCAAAAAGGTACATTACAGGGTCCTAACATCCCCCCCAACTTAAAATGTTGCATGTCCTCAGGCAACTTCACTCTGAATCAGAATCTGGATACCGACTCTTAGCGTGCAAGTTACTCAAGCAGTAGCTGTGGAAGGTGTTGTCTGTTGGATCTCTGAACCCTTGAACGCATTGTAACCTTTACCAAGTTGTTGTTTCGGCCTTCTTGGGCAACTTATAATGAATTTGATATTTCTCTGCTAGCATCCAGAGGATAGGAAAATGAAACTGATACCCAATCCAGCTTTCAGCACATTGCCGAACACACTTGATGTAGCTAGGTACCCTGGAGATTGCTATCTCAAGATTAGTGGGGCTGAAGGGATTGTGTTCTTGTCTTTTCTTAGTAGATTGTTGCCAAAACATGTTATTTGCTTGTAGGGAAGCAATCTCTGCGGATTTAATGACAATCCTGAAGCACCGTTGTCTGTAGTTGTTGAATGTGTTCAGTCATCCCTAGTTTCTTTAAAAACTGATAATACTCTGTAACAAAGGTGGTAGAATTTTATGGTTCTGGCCGTATCCAGAGAAGGTGGTTATCCTCATTATGCTTGGCAGCTAGGATGTCATCCTGCCATATAATCTGATTGTTAAGGAAGGAGGTGAGTGCCCGAATCTGGATGTCACTGACAAGAGGGTTAAGGTTAAGATGTCGGTTCTCAGGGATGGCCTCATTATGAAAATATGCCTCACAGAGGAGGTGTTGATCCATAGCGGAGGCTTCTGTAAAAGTTTTAACAAAATCTGCTGGATTTAACACTGCATGGGGTCTACCTTCTTTGATTGACTTGATCTGAAACCATGTAAGTCATTCCATGAGGAACATAGAGTAATTGCAAGATGGTTTCCTTGCAGCCAACAACTTTTGTGCCAAGTCAAATATCAGGAGCAATATGCCTTTTGGCTCTTTATTTTGTTTCTTATAGGCACGAGATTCCTGGCGTGTTTGCTCCAAAGCTTCCCAGTTTGAATAGATATGGTTTATCCAGATTTGTCTGTGTTCCTGCAGGCTTTTGGCCTGTGTAACAGTAGACTCTTTTTTCCATTTGTCTATTATTGCCTTCTCATCCCATGGCTGAGTTTGTGTTTCAGCGTTGCAAGTAGTAGGCTGAGGTAGGGTCTGAGTGGCTTGTTCCACAAAGGTGTGGGTATTGATCTGGCTGGGAGGGACAAATTCATCAATAGGAAATGTTTGTACAACTTTATTAACAAAAACAGGGGTTTCAGATTTGACATGTGTTGTAGGCCAGGGTTCAGTCTTAATTTTGGAAGGTCCTGCTGGTTCTTGTGTAACATCAGGGTGTTCTTCTTTGACTGCAAAAGTTGAAGGTCTAGGGGAAGCTCCTGGCATTGAAATTTGAATTACTTTGTAGCCTACTTGATATTAGATGTCCCCACATTGACTGCACATATACTCTCTACACAGATTCTCTGTTGTAGTTCCCTCTGCCATGGTCACTATGCGAGCTAGGGTGTACAAATTAAGTTCCTTCTCATAGGCTTCCTTTGTCGTCGCTAGCTCTTTCTTGTAGGCTTCCAGTTCAGACTTTAGGAACTCATTTTCTTGTAAGACAGAGGCCATTGTTGGTTCTGGAAGAGGGGTGAATGGTTCTTGTGTAACAGTCACAGTCGCCCTAGTTGGTTCTTTTAGAGCAACTACAGGATCGACAACTAATTCTTGTATTTCAGCTTCTTGATGTAGAGAAAGTAGTGTTGCAACACCCTGGGCATCTGACTCCTATATCTCGATATCAATATCAGCAGCTGGTTCTTGTTTGACAGCTATAGATGGTTCTTTTTTTCAGCTACTGAATGGGTAGTTGGTTCTTGTGTTTCAGCTACTAAATGGGTAGTTGGTTCTTGTGTTTCATCTACTGAGTGGGTAGCTGGTTCTTGTGTTTCAGCTACTGAATGAGTAGCTAGTTCTTGTGTTTCAGCTACTAAATGGGTAGCTGGTTCTTGTGTTTCATCTACTGAATGGGTAGCTGGTTCTTGTGTTTCAGCTACTTGATTTGAAACGGATGATGTCTCAACACACTGGGCATCTGGTTCTTGTGTTTTAGTGCCCGTGGGTGGAATAGGTAAAGATTCTAGAATTTGGGAGGTTGGAGGTGCACAGGGTTTTAGTTGGATGGGTTGGGGGTTTAGGGCAGTGGCAGTAGTGGCTTCCCTTGTTGAGGCCCTTGTTCGTTTTCTTTGTAAAAATGGTGGAAAGAAAGGAATTTTCTTTCGTTTGCGTGAGGGTTTTTCCTCAATGATGGGACAAGGAGAATTGTCTGGTTTAGAATCATCGCTAAGAATATGAAGGGCAGGAGTGGATGATTCTGGTAAAATGTGGGGTGGGTTTGGTATGGTAGGAGGGTCAATTGGATTGATTGGGTCTGTAGGAAGACTGTTAGGTACTTATGGAGGGTCTGGAGGGTTTTGTGGTTGATGTTCCTGAAGATTTTCAGGCATTTCAACAGCTTCTTGGGGTTCTATGGGTGGGTTGTTTAGTGGAGGGTTTTATTGGGCAAAACCCTTTTGGATAAGTAGTTTAACGAGACGGTGATGAGTGAATGAAAGGGTGGGATCTTTAGCCTTTTTACAGTAGTGCGACATATTCTTAAAACATCCGAGCAGATAATAAGGAATGGTCACCAATCTAGCATGTCGTAAATGAGACAACAGGACAAAATCGGACTGGTAGACTACTTGGTATCGGCCTTCACAGGTAAGGTAGTTCTTGATAAATTTTGCGACTTTCGACCATGGAGGCGGCAACGAGCTAAGTCGGACACCCCGGCCTTTGGGTTCAATTTATTCCCCTGGCAAGAGGAAATTCTGTTGGGCATTGAGGATGATATGTTTGTGGCTGAACAAGCGAATGCCATTGGTAGGGAGACCCAAAACCTGCGCTATATCCTCTTTTGTAACTAGAATCCAAACCCCTTGAACAATGGAATGATCTTCCTAGAGATTTCGAGAAAATTATAGAACCTGTTGTTTATCAAACCCCTGGAGTATTTGAAAATAACCGAGCCATCCTGCTTGCAGAAAATTTTGATAGACTTCTGGATACAGTTCTAACAGGGATGTCATGGCGGGTTCGTACCGTATAATAGGGCCTCCCATAGCTAACATATTGGTAAAATGCAACGTCAAAGAGTCGAGTAACCGCTTCTATGCAGAGTGAGTTTTTCGAGTGAAGGCATGCAAATGGTGGTGAAACAAACAAAAGGATGGTAAATAGGAATGGCGGTGGTTAATTCATGTGAAATGATGGTATAAAAGTTCGATATTTCTTCCCCCCCCTTCAAGTGCGGATAATAATGATTTTACATGAGTGGTAATAATGAGTTGGAATCTTCTCATTAACTATAGCTTAATTGTATTTACATAAAATTTACATACCTCACCTTTACCTTTTGATTCATACTTCAAACAAAATATAGTGCCTATCCATAATAGTTCTGTAGTGGACGTGGCGAAGACTTTTGATTTATTAGAGGAATTGCATCATGGATTTGTTTGCTGGAAGGAAAAAATATAGTATGAGAGCGCAAAAGCTTATTGACAGAGAATGCTGAAAAGTTGGTGTTTCAGCCATAGAAAGAAGGGCGAAACAATTGTTGAATGGTGTTGTTTCGTCAATGGGAAAATGTGAAGAATTGTTGAACAATAGTGTTTCGGAAATGGGAAAATGTGAAGAATTGCGGAACAATGGTGTTTTGGCAATGGGAAAATGTGAAGAATTGCGGAACAGTGGTGTTTCGACAGTGGAAAAATGGCGAAAGGTTGCTGACAATGGTGTTTCAGCAATGGGGAAAATGGTGAAAGGTTTCTGAACAGTGGTGTTTCAGTGATGGGAAAATGGCGAAGGGTTGTTGAACAGTGGTGTCTCGGCAATGGGGGAGCTTGGCTCTTCTTGAAGTAAGATCGTCTTTCCTTAGTAGGCCTTTTCTTTGATCGAGAATCTGCAAAAATCAATTGTAACATGGTATTTCTTGACAGGGATTATTAGTAAACGAAATCTAATCTAATACTAAAGAAATTAAATTGAAAAGAATTAATTATAATGAGGGGTAGGAGCCCCCTCTAAAAAGAGGTAATGAGAGTCTGCCACACATGTAGCCTTAAAATCTTCTTTGGAAATAGGGCGCTGGTACAGACGGAGTTGATGACCATTTACAAGTAACGGTGTTTTAGAGTCATCGATTGTGAGGAGCCTTACTGTTCCATTCGAGAAAACAGTGTCTACTTCGTAAGTTCCAAGCCATCTTGTATGTAGTTTCCCTTGAAATTATTTAAACCGAGAGTCGTACAGTAGGGCCCAATTACTTTTTTGGAATTGCTTATGCTTGATAGTTTTGTCATGCCATTTTGATCTTTGCTGTTGAATCATAGTTGTCTGATGAATGGTATCTAGTATTTTTTCATCCAATTCATTAAGCTGCTGCAACCTGGCTGTCTGTGCATCGGTCAAATCAAGGTTGACAGCTAAAGCAGTCCTTAAGGTTTTGATTTCAAATTCCACAGGAAAGACAACACTTTCTCCATAAACTAATTCATAGGGAGAGAATCCTGTAGTATTTCTCCAGGTAGTTCTGTAGGCCCATAATGCTTCAGGGAGCCTGTGAGACCAGTCCTTTCTGTTTTCCTTCACTGTTTTTGTGAGAATGGCTTCTATTACTTTATTTGTGCTTTCCACCTGTCCATTGGCTTGGGGGTGGTATGCTGTAGTCATTCTATGTTGAATATGATATTTTTGAAGGGTGGCTTTAAAACCATGAGAAGTGAAAGGAGGTCCTCCATCTGTAGCTAATTCTCTTGGCACTCTAAATCTGATGAAGATGTCTTCAAATAGGAAATCTAGAACTGCTTCTTCAGTTGCTCTATGGAGTGCTTTAGCTTCCACCCATTTGGTCATATAATCTGTGCAGACCACTATGTAAACTTTTTGATTGGATGGGGTTTTAATGGGTCCTATAAAGTCTAAGGCCCATCTTTCGAATGGTTCAAGTACTATCTAGGCTTTTAATGAAATTTCATCTCTATCATTAGGTTGACCCATTCTTTGGAAGCTATCATAGGCCCGGACATATTTCTTTGCATCTTTAAAAAGTGAGGGCCAATAATACCCCATCCTGAGAATTTTATGTGTTGTTCTTTTATCAACAAAATGCCCTCCACAAGGGCCATCATGACAAGATTTTAGTAGATCATAAACTTCATCTTATCTAATGCACTTTCAGATTTCTTGATCAAGTCCTGTGTGGAAAAGACACCCACTTATCCAGCTATACCGAGCACTTTGTTGAATGATTCTTCTTTTCTCTCGGTGGGATAGGTGTGGTGGTAAATTCCCTGCAACCAAGTAGTTAGTGATGTCTACATACCAAGGTGAGTGAGCAGATACTGCAAATAGATATTCATCAGGAAAGGAATCATCTACTGGGGTATCATCATCAGGTGTTAACCGAGAAAGGAAATCAGCAACTACATTTTCTTTTCCTGGTCTATCTACAATAGTAATATCAAATTCTTGCAATAATAGTAACCATCTGGTGACTCGAGCATTTGTGATAGGTTTGTTCATTAGATATTTGATAGTTGAGTGATCAATATGGACAAGAGTAGAGTAGCCAGTGATGTAATGTCTAAATTTGTTAATAGCATAGATAACTGATAAGAATTCCTTTTTGGTAACTGTATAATTGAGTTCAGCAGGAGTCATATTCTTGCTAATGAAATAAATAGCATAAGGGAGATGATTTTCTTCTTGTCCCAAGATAGCTCCTATTGCAGTATCTGAAGCATCAGAGGATATATGAAAGGGAAGTGTCCAATCAGGTCCTCTAAGAATAGGAGTTGTAGATAACTGATGTTTAAGTGTATTAAATGCTTCCTGGAAAGAATTAGTCCATTTGAATTCAACATTTTTCATCAGTAACATAAACAGGGGAGAAGCTATTTTGGAAAATTTTTTGATAAATCTTCCGTAGTATCCAACATGTCCTAGAAAACTTCTTACCTCTGTTTGGGTTTTGGGAGTAGGAAGATCTTTAATGACTTGTATCTTGGATGGGTCCACCTGAATTCCTTGAGATGAGATAAAATGTCCAAGCACTATTCCTTCACTCATCATCATATGACATTTTTCTATACTTAAGGAGAGGTGGGCTTGTATACATCGTTTAAGTACTTTCTCAAGGTTTTGTAGTGCTTCCTGAAAAGAAACACCATAAGGGGTAAAATCATCCATAAAATTTTCCATAGAGT
This sequence comes from Picea engelmannii, assembly GCA_009831015.1. Taxonomy (NCBI): domain Eukaryota; kingdom Viridiplantae; phylum Streptophyta; class Pinopsida; order Pinales; family Pinaceae; genus Picea; species Picea engelmannii. The sequence continues at coordinate 10,793 of ML780569.1, read as the reverse complement.
CATTAAGCATATCAGAGAAGATTCCTATAACTGCTCTTTGAAAGGTTGTTGGTGCATTATATAGTCCAAATGGGAGAACTCTATAAGAAAAAGTTCCCCAAGGGCTAGTAAAAGTGGTCTTATCTTGATCTTGAGGTGCAATTTTGATCTGATTATACCCATTGAAACCATCTAAAAATAAGAAAAAATTCTTCCCTGACAAACTGTCTAAAACCTGATCAATGAATGGTAATGGAAAGTGATCTTTTTGAGTTGCTTTATTTAAGGCTTTGTAGTCCACACATACTCTCCATTTTCCATTTTTCTTAGGAACTATTACCAGCTGGGACACCCATTCACTCTCTGATATAGGATATATAAACCCTGCATTGAGCAATTTTTGAAGTTCTTCTTTAAGGATTTATTTTAAATTAGGGTTCATTCGTCGTTGAGATTGGCAGATCGGTTGACAATCTTCATTGATATATATACGATGAGTACATAATTCAGGAGAGATTCCTTTCATATCTGTATAGTCCCATGCGAATGCTTCTTTATTTTCAAGAAGTAACTTCATTAATTGTTGTGTTTCAGCATTTGTCAGGTTGGGGTTTATGTTTAGTGTTTTGCCAGGTTCAATTTCTACTGGTATGCTTTTAGAAGAGATGGTGGTAGATGTTTGAGGTGGGTTTTCAGAGTCAAGATTTTCCTGATTATCTGACTCCAAAAGTGCAACTAGTTGGTTATGAGTTTCTGGAGTCACGGAGGAGGATTCACAAATAAAATTATTAATAACTTCATCCGCAGTGGTGTTTTTAAGGCTTAGAGATTGTCCGATAGTCAAGATGGGTTGAGTAAGTTGATCATCAAAGTCTACCCATACAGAATTATCATTATTAATCAGGGGTGTAGCGTGAGGGTAGAGGGTAAGCTGTTTAGTCTCGTAACCATTGGAAATTGTCATTGAACCTGATCTACAACTGATAAAAGCATCTGTTGTGGCTACCCAAGGCCTGCCCAAAATTAAAGGGTGGCCCCCCAACTTTGTATTAGGTTGTAATACCACAAAGTCAGCTGGATAATTCCAGGATTCCACTGAGCTAATTAGGTCTTCAATGACTCCTTCTGGTTTAATTGTGGAGCGGTCAACTAATTCTAGGATAGTTGGGGTGTCTCTGATTTCATTTTGCAGTTGTAGCAGTTGTGAGGTTTCCAAAGTCATGATATTGATAGCGACACCTAAGCCTACCAAGACTCGAGGGATTATCATTTTTCCAATTTGTAATGAGACGATAGGGTGGCCGGGATCACCATATTTAACTGGGGGAACTTTACCTGACATTAGTGCAGACAAGTCACCCATGACATGGACTGTGAGGGGATCCTTAATTTTCCTACCAGGTTTCTTAACACAAATGTCTCGCATAGTCCTGGCA
>ML780568.1:620618-633017 GCA_009831015.1 Picea engelmannii | reverse complement strand
AGATGCCTCTCAAACCACAAGTTCACATTGAGCCATTTGAAAAATGGGCTCTTGATTTCATTGGTCCAATAAATCCACCATCAAAAGGGAAGCAATACATCTTAGTATGTACTAATTATGTTACAAAGTGGGTGGAAGCCAAATCATTAGTGAGAGCTACAGAACAGTCAGTGGTCAACTTCCTCTTTGAAGAAATATTTGTTAGATTTGGAGTACCATGGGAGATTGTAACAGACCAAGGAGCACAGCTTACTTCTAAAATGGTGAAAGACTTAGAAATCAAATATTAGATCAAGCATCGGAAATCTACACCATATCATCCACAAGCAAATGGACAGGTGGAATCTACTAACAAAACTTTAGAAGCAATCATGACCAAGACAGCCCAAACACACAAAAAAGATTGGTCAGACAAGCTTCAAGAAGCATTATGGGCATACATAATCACCTATAAAAACAATATTGGGTTTACTCCTTATCAGCTGGTCTATGGTAAGCAAGTTTTGTTACCTATAGAATTTCAAATTCATACTTTTAAACTAGCAACTGATTTAGGAATAGATCTTTCCGAAGCACAAAAAGAGAGGATCATGCAATTAAATCAATTAGATGAGATGAGAAAGGCAGCAATTGAACACAACACTTTGATACAACAACAAAGGCCTCATTAGCATGATAAGTATATCAAGAAGAAACAATTCAAAGAAGGAGACTGGGCTTTGTTATTTGATTCAAAATTCAAAGATTTCAAAGCTAAATTTACAACTCATTGGCTTGGTCCTTATGATATTGCAGAAGTATATGACAATGGATTAGTCAAATTACAAACAATAGATGATGAGGCAAGCTCATTCATAGTCAATGGACATAGGCTAAAGCTCTACAATAAGTCTGTAAACAAGGAAGACTTTCTGCGGAAAATATCTCAATAGAATGAGATGGAAGTTTTGGAGAGACAGAATCATGTGTCTCCTTCACATTCTCCTTAAAAACATATAAAAAAAAATAAAAAGAAAAGAAAAAGAAAAAAAAAAGGAGTTTAATTGTGAAAACCTAGGGAACTGGCACAATATAAACTCGAATTTTGATTGGAAAACCAAGTAACATTGGCCAACCAAAATTCTTCAAATAAAAATAATTTTCATCATTAACTTCTATTTTCATTTTTCAGCTTCAAAAGTTTTACAAACACTTATCTCTGACTTGAGGACAAGTCAATAAATAACGCTGAGGGGGATAAGGTATATTTTGAAAACCTTTCTAGCCTTCTACAGATGACAACATGCATTAAAAGAAAGGAAATTTTCAATCAGCAGAGGGACCTAAAAGTATCAATTTTCAATCAGCAGAGGGACCTGAAAGTATCAATTTTTCAATCAGCAGAGGGACCTGAGGAAGATAACAACTCCATTCAACAGAGGAACCTGAGGAAGATAACAACTCCATTCAGCAGAGGGACCTGAGGAAGACATCAATTTCAAATTCAGCAGAGGGACCTGAGGGAAATATCAAATTCCAATCAACAAGAGACCTAAGAAGAAAATCATTTTCAATTAGCAGAGGGACCTGAGTTACTAAGCAAAAGAAATACAAGAGGAAATTGAGTACTTACAACAACATTCCATCTAGCTCCACTTAAGCAAAACACAATGAGCAAACAAGTTAGTACATATTTTCCTTTTTAATGTTTTAAATTTGAGAATTCTTCCTAAGCTAAGCAATAATAAATATCCTATCCTTCCTTTCCCCTACATCATCTTTTCATCACTCCATTTTCATCCTCAAAAGCATTAAAAATGGTACTCAAAAGAACCACTTTTGGTTTCCAAAGGAGTTATAAGGAGGGATCGGGTTTCAAATACTAAAACACATTGTCAAAAGATCTGTTGCACACACAGACTGAAGTATTGTTTCTTAGATTAAGGGTGGTTTGCATACATTTAAAAAGGGGTTATAATAAGAAAAGTTTATGTTTGATGAAGAGGATGGAAACAAATTTAGGGAGTTATAAGTCAAGTAAACATTTAAAAAAAAAAAAAAAAACATTTCTTATAATGATTGCAAAAAGGAGAAGAGTACAAAGGTATGAACAGAGAAGCACCTTCAACTATGATTGTTGTACAAACCATTTAAAAAAATAAAGACCCTTGTTTAAATCTCCTCCAACGTTTTCTCTCCATAAAAACAAAAACGACTCAAATAACTTTCATATTTGCTGGGTCTCACCAAACATTGCACGTTGTTTCTCACTTGCACACTCTCGGACTTGAATTGCTGACGCACCTCTGCATACACTTACCTCCATTACACGCTCTATTCACAACTCCAGCGCCATCCCAAATCCCTATACTCTAGCACATTGTTCCTCCTACGCATCCCAAATCCCTACACTCTAGCACATTGTCCCTCTTATGCAGTCCTATCCCAAAATTCTCTGATATAAAAACAAATTGTATGTTGACAATTTCACTGTCAACATACAATATTTTCATTCTAAGGAAGAAAACGCGGGAGGTTGAAGAGATACGTGGAGAAGAAAAAACAGAGAACGTATCCAAATAGGAGTCGGTCACTGAAGGTAAGCCTGAACTCAAATGATTAAACAACCAAGTATAAAATTCAATGTTCTGTGGCACATTCTGAAACAAGACAGTTCATCTTTAGCAGAGGCAGATTGAAAGAAGGGAAATTGAGCCAGAATTCACAAAGAAGCCTGAGATTTTTTTTTAAATTACCAGGTATTCCCTTGTATAATTTTTTTTTTATGAACAGAGAACAGCTTAGGAATTTAAAAATAAGGAATTTCCTTTGCTTATTGAACATAAAATCTTCTTGAAGACCATACACAAAATGAAATTCACACAGGTTCTAAAAGTTAAAAAAAATTTTGGTCAAAAGAATTACAGAGTTGAAGTTTTTAGACCTCCTTTCTATAAACAGTGGGAATATTTTAGGTCTTGCTCTTAAAATTTGGAAGTATGGTATCTAGATATGAACCAGGGAGGCTTGTTGCATCAGAAATACACAGAGATTGTATACAAATTTTGGAGAAAAAACAGTGGATAGGTTTCTTTGAAAAAATTGATGGATTTTGTGAAGGAGTTTCCTTAGAATTTGCTCACTCATTTGATGGGGAAAGAGCTACTGTTGGAAACCTTACCATCAGGATCACTGAAGATAGCATTGCACATGTCATTGGACTTCCTCAAATAGGAGAGAGATATTTTAAAACCAAGAATTTCAAAGATAAATCATGGGTACCTTTTATTTCCAGGTCAAGGGTAGCAGCAGTAAATTAGAAGAAGGGAATCCCAAGAAGTTGGTTGGTTCATCCCTGGGATGAATTAGCATACCTCATACAAAAATTTATAACTTGTGAGGGAAGGTTTAGCATCATCTACCTATATCATATTAAACTGCTACAACATTTGAGAGGTGACTGTGAAATCAATATGCCTTATTTTCTCTTACAAAGCCTTTCTAAAATGGCCAACACTGTCCATAAACAAGGAAGGAACACAAAAAGGAGTTTATATCACTGTGGTTTTATTAAAATGATCATTAAAAATGAACTACAGAAGCAAAATTTGATTTGGCAACAGTTTATCATTGAAAATGGTTTTGAAACAATAAAGGAGGAAGAAGAAGAGGAGCAAATTTTAGTTGTGACTGATGATGAGGAAGAAGTACAACACTCCAAGGCAACAAGCCCAAAACCACCTATGGGGAGGAGAAAAACAAGAAGTATGGTGATAAAAGAGAAAGAACTTGAGGAAAAAAACAAAAAATTTACCACTTATGAAAGGAAGTCAAGAAAACGCCAACAAGTTCAAAAGGGCCAAATATAAGAAAATGGTGATGAAGCACAACAAGCACAGTATGCACATATTCAGATTCTAGAAGCACAATCATTGGGAAATGATGGTTTTGAGGAACATGAAACTTCTACCTATGAATAGATGAGAGTAGATGTGGAACAATTAATCAGGGACATGAAAGAAGAACCTCAAATGGAAGAAGTGGCTGGTACATCCGCATTTGAACTTGACAGGAAAAATAAGAAAATAAGGAAAATGATGAGAAAAATAAAAGAAATTGAAGTCTTAGAAAGATACATAAAAACAGAAAATGAAATGCTAAGAACTCAAAGTCACAAAACACAGGAGGATAATGAAACTTTGAAGAAGAAGAACAAGAAGCTTCAAAAACATAACAAGTTAATCTCCAAACAAGCCTATAAGTGGTTCCAACAAAAAAAGGCATATAAAGAGAAGTATCAAAGAATGAAGGCACTTCATACAGCTCAGGTGAATGTGGAAACATTATTGCAGGTAGCGGAGGTGGCAGAAGATTAGTAACAGAGGTTCAGGGACATTTTTTGTGCATGAGGACATGCGAGGACTTCCTCTTGGGGGAGATGTTGAGTACATTTTTATGCTTCCCTTTTGCTCTATAAACCTCACTTTTGCCTCTATATCCATCCATTTTGCCTTCATTTCATTCCATATTTTCCATGAAATAGTTTATGCAAGGTATATTTATCATTCTTTAGCTTAAGAATTGAGTTTTCTAAATTTTGGCATTAAAATTGAAAATTTATCAGAAATTACAGGATTTGACTAAATCCCATAATAGCTCTGAGGTTCATGTACTTGCAGGACACTTGGGAGAAATCTAAGATTTGGTTCATGTTCCCTGATGTACAAGGATGGATAATGAGCTATCATCTTCGAGATCTGAGCCTTCCAGATGTCCGGTCAATGCTGGTCAAACAGGGCCACTTCAACATAAAATACCCTTTTTTAGCCTCAAATCATGGATAGTTTTGGATTTTCGTGGGATTTGGCCATATATTGTGGATCTGAAGAAGGCATTCAACCTTCCTAGGATATCATGGATCTGATTATGATATTTAGGAGACTTATTAACATTTTTAGTTTTGAAACTCTTGTATAAATACTCTTAAGCATAAACTAGCATGACAATCTTGATGTGAATGAAGAAACTTTGGAATTTGCACTCTTGAAGATCAGTTCTGTGTCTTGTTCCTGTTAATGCCTATGATATGATGATTTGAATGCTGCCTAGAGCTCTTTCTTAGCTGAGACAACTCAAAGTGTACCAGTGAAGCATTGGAGGGTCCCCTTTGCCAAACTAGTACACTCTTTTCTTTCTGTTCTTTTCAAGTAATTTTTATATATGTTTTAGATCAGATCTTGCTGTAGATGAGTTTCATTCATATATTACTGTAATTAGATGAATTTCATAGCTAAGTCACATGCTTAATGTTTTCAAGCCTTACTTATATTGTGAATGATTTCTTGAATAAGAATTCAATGTGTAGTTTGCCCTCAAGCATTAAGATAGTCATGAATGTTTTTTGAGTTATTTATGCTTTCAGTACTTTGATTTAATTTGATGATAGTTGCTAATGAATGAATGAATGAAGACAATGAATACATCTCTTGAATAAGAGTTTTGTTCTTCTAGCATTTGATAGGTCTTAGAACTAGTTCGAACATCTCTTGAATGCTTACTGTTGATACTCTTTAGAAAAACAATTGCTGATTACTGTTATGAGATCTATGAATAAGAATTCTGAATAGAAGTGTAGCATATCTTCCATATTCAGCCTTAGAATAGGTTTTGGTTTATCTCCATTAAAAATAAAAATTATCTCTAAATCAGTATACTTTGGACGTGCCTCTAAGTCTTACAAACACCGGATTGACAATAATTTGTACTCTAATTTACATCAGTAGATTGGAGCCTAACATGTGTGGTGTAGTGTTTAGAATCCCCTACATGTATATGATGGATTTGATATTGATGTAGAGAGAAAAACAATACTTCTTAATAAAGGATGGGAAGTATTTCATCATCAATGCACATAAAGGAAAGTCAAATATCTCTCTAGTAAGTCCTAAACAAGCCAAAAAGATGATCAATAATAACTATATATTTATTTTCTTAAGAGAGAATCAACTAGGGGAGGAAATGGTAACATTAAAGGAATCCATGGAGGGATGTACAAAAGAGTAGAAACAATAGTTGGAAGAGTTTTTGTAGATATAGAGAGGAGTGTTACAAAATCCTAAAGGGATACCACCTAAGAGGGAAGTGGAGCATGAGATATAGTCATTTCCTGACTCCCCATTACCAAATATTGGGTTGTATAGATAGTTTATTCTAGAAGTAGATGAAGAGAAAAAATAGTTGTAGAAATTTTTGGAGCAGGGAGTAATTCGACCAGTCACCTCACCTTGTGGGTCACCTATCATCATAGTACCCAAAAAGGATGGGACCTGGTGAATTTGTATCTACTACAAATATTCGAACATGAACACACTTAAGAATCAATGTCGTCTTCCTAGGATCAATGATTTGTTATATCGGTTGCAACATGCCATGTACTTTACCAATTTGGATCTCAAATCATGATACCATTAGGTATGTGTTAAATAAGAATCCATATAGAATACCACATTCAAGGTAAGAAAAGGTCTATGTGAATTGTTGGTCATGCATTTTGTTTTATGTAATGCACCAATTACATTTACGTGATTGATGAATGATGTATTAAGTCCCTATTTAGACTCATTTGTAATAGTATATTTGGATGAAGTATTGGTTTATATCTCTACCTATGAAAATCACATATCTAATCGCATGTAGGTGTTAGAGATTCTTAAAAAGAATAATTTTTTGGTAAAACTTAAAAAATGTTAGTTTTATCAGTAGTCATTGGTGTGTTTAGGGTATGTGATCATTGGAGGGGAACTCAATATGGATCCCACAAATACGGAGGCCATCATGAAGTTTCATGCTCCTACTAATGTCACTGAGGTTAGGATATTTGTTGGGGAAGCACAATACCTATGGAATTTTATAACATCTTTTTCAGTAGTAGAGGTACCACTTTGTGCCACAACAACTAATGGTAACACTTTCTAGTGTGTAAATAATCATTAGAAAGTTTTCAAAGAGATAAAATAAAACATTATTCAAGCCCTAGTTCTAGAATTTCCTAACTTGCATAAGAATTTCGAAGTGGAGACGGATGCAAGTGGGTATGCTATGGGAGAGTAGCTTTGATGCATGAAAGTAAGCTAATATGCTATCATTCAGAGATGTTTCATGGGGGAGTTTTGAACTACCATACAAATGATAAGGAACTATGTTCCCTAGTTCAAGCTATTAAGAATTGGAAACATTATCCGATGGGAAAGGAAACCATTATCCACATTGAGCATAAGCCATTGTTGTATTTGTAGGCCCACAATAAGATTTAGCATACCCAAGATTACAAGTGGAGGGTTTTGCAACAATTTCAAATAATCATTAAATATAAGAAGGAAAACGATAATAAGTTGGTAGATATGCTTTGAAGGCCACATACATCCAATATTACAGCTTTGGTAAATATTATGCACATGGATCCTTTTACCCATGATGCATACAAAGAGGAATACATAAAAGATGAGGACTTTAAGGATGTGTTTCAACAACTACAGGGACAAATTTATGTGGGAGAAGGTGACGACGAAGCTAATTTTCATATCCATAATGGGTTACTCTACTAGATATATAATATCTATTTTCCCAAAGGTGAAACATTGTAGCTTATTCGAGAGGCTCACACCTTTGAGGTTCTAGGAAATTTTGGTGTTGGTGAGACAATTGCTAGTCTACAAAGGTAGGTGTATTGGCCAAGGATGCAAGAAGATGTAGAACAATATATTAGAGGATGCATGATTTTTTGTACCAATAATCCCTTACCTATACCCACTCAACCTTGGAAAAACATTTCCATGGATTTTGTGGGTGGTTTTCCAACAACTAGGAAGGGACATGACTATCTATTTGTAGTATTTTATAGCTTCAACAAGATGTGTATTCTCATTCCTTATAAAAATTCCATCTAATGACAAGAAGTAACAAGCATTCTCTTTGAACATGTCTAAGTGCACTGTGGGATACCAAGGATCATCATCTCAAATAGGGATACCATATTTCTTAATGCCTTTTAGACTACACATTGGGAAAATATGGACACAAAGTTAAAGAGATCTACAAAATTCTATCCACAAACAAATGACCATAAAAAAACATTCAATAGTAATTTGGTTCAAATTTTCAGGGGTTAAAATCAAGAGAATCCAAATACCCGAGATGAAAATATATTATACATTCAATGCTCTTATAATAGAGATGTCCATGTTGAACTTATGCTTATATGGAGAGGGAGGGTCAATAAGTATAAGATACCTTTTACTTTATTTACCCATTCCTCGATCATTGATTAGCTGAGAAACAATAATCACATATAAACTCAAATCATAAAGCACATAGTTTAACATGGAAACCCAATCAAGAGAAAACCATAAAACTTATATTTATAAATATATGTAGGAACCAACCTACTATAGACACCATTCTCATTAACTAAGCACCAAATCAACAATATGTAGGCACCAACCCACTATTACAATATTTTTAGGAACTAACCTGTTGGAGACACCATTCCCCTCATTTGAGAAGTAACTCAACAAGATATGTTAGGAAACCAATTCAAGGTCCCCATACACAAAGTACTTTTGACTTCACCTACATTCTTAATTCCACAAACAAACCTTCAGAACCTAGTCACATGTATCATTCATTCCATAGTGAACCTCATAGCATCATTCCTAGAATATGATCTTAGACTACAACATCACAACCTCAAAACAGACTGCAACATCACAACCTCTGAATATTTGTGTAATGTGTGTGTGTTCCATTGTATTAAATGTTTTCAGGTGCAGGATGGAATTCTAGGGAAGCTTCCTATTTTATTCATTTAAGTTTCTCTACTCCACCTCCCCAATCCACCTCACCAATTCCCACTTCACCAATCCACCTCACCAATCCCACTTGTGATATCATGGCCAGTACTCAAGGATTTTCCCTCTTAGTCAACTATCTAGTGTTTTTAATAAATTATAAACATAATTACATGTTTCATAATCACATTACAAGAATTCTTACAAATTATAGCTATGGGGAGGAATAAGGTGTTACTGTAATGTCCCCAAGCCATTCATTGCTTGGAAACTTAGGTTTTAGGCTGAGTTTTTTGGGTTTTTGTTTGTTGTTTTGTAGATATTACTTCAAGGCTTTCATTATGGAGCTTATATGGAGTTTACAGTGTGCAAGTGACAATAATATAGTATTAAACATCCAATGACAAGATATAAGAGATTCAAAACAATGGAAAAGAAACAACTTCAGATCGAACCTTTATTTAGATAGTAGAAGATCTTGATACAAAAGATCTATAGATATGGAACAGTATAACTAAGATCTAGCAAAAAAACTAATAATAACCATCTAATAGGGCCAATAAGAGAAGATACAAGCCTTTAAAGGCCAACCAAACACCTGTAGGAAGATATAATATTAATGTATTTCCCTTCAATAGCTAAAAACCCTCTCCTAGGATGTGTTTTGCACTTCCCTGTGGCTATAGCTTACCCAAATTTCTCCCTCTTCTAGGCCTATAAAACCCTCCAAATTAGGTAGAATGGTAGATTAGGGGATTAAAAACCCCTGATCTGGATTATTTTCAGCACAAAATGAGAGCAGAGATATAATAAAGAAATGTACAAAGATATCTCAAGTATCCAATATTATAACAAAAATGTATCAGAGATGCAACCATAAACACATATATACAGTAATACACAATTTTCTATTAATGAGCGAAAATGTACAAAGACTGTAAAATACAGAGTGAAAGACTCGCTAGAATGGTGGCAACTTATCTATGAGAAGAGATGTGACGACTACTCGCATCTGTGAGAAGATGATTATACAATGAAGCTTCAAATGCCTTTTTATCATAAAGAAAATCCAAAACCCTAACCCTGGAAGATGAAAAGACAACAATTTTGTGGACCTCGTTTTGGGTAGTTTGGTGTATCAACTTCCCGGGGGCTTAACTTTGGCATACGATCTCCGTTTGGGGAACATGATAGCTTGTTGGAAATATATATTCAAGGAGAATCATTTAGGGGGCTCAATTAGAGACTTTCGATATCATTAAGAAGCTCGATCCCAAAAAACCTTCATTTAGGCCCTCAAAATGGTCCTGGAAGTTAAAAACTGCTAAAAATAGTAAATTACCAAAATTGCCAAAAAACTATTTTGAGCCAGTTGGAAAAGCTGAGTGGCCACCGATATCCACCTGAATCAATCCTCCCTACTTAGAAATCAATGGTCTCCATTGCGTTGAGTGCCCGGGGGAGAAGGAAAAGTGTTTGTTGAATCAACATCTTGATGAGTTGCTTAGCTTTTTGAAGGTTGTCACGAACATGTGGCTAGAAGGGTTGGACCTTTTTGACCAGTCTGGCTACATGAGATTCCTCTGTGAAGAAGGAATCTTTACACTTTGCTACAATATTTTTGACCTGATTCTATTGGATAGAAGGTGCTTGGGTCGAGGCTATAGTGGTTGCAGTATCCTCATGTTCACCTTTTGAACAGATTGTGAAGAAGATGAATTTTGTAGTATGAGATACTACCTTGCAACATTGTTTAGGTGGAACAGTATTCAAAACTACCTTTGGTATTCTATAGAGATAACCCCCAGCGAAATAATGACACTGTGGGGTCGAGACGCATAAACATGATGGTGCTTCCACATAAATGGTTGGCCCAAGAGAACATCACAGACTTCCATTGGGGCAACATCACATAATACCTCATCCCTGAAGGGCTAGATGTCATATGAAAATCGACATTGTTGGTTGACACGAAGATCTCATCCCTGGCAAAGCCACCCGATGTTGTATGGCTGCAGGTGTAGTTTTGTCAACAATCCCAACTGTTTGATGACCTCTACTGAAATGAGGTTCTTCTGGCTTCCGCTATCAACAATAAAATGTAGCGGGATCCCCTTCACATAATACCTCATCCTTGAAGGGCTATATGTCATATGACAATTGACATTGTTGTTTGACATGAAGATATCATCCCTGGTGAAGCCACCCAATGTTGTATGGCTGCAGGTGTGGTGTTGTGTACAATCCCAACTATTTGACGACCTCTACTGAGATGAGGTTCTTCTAGCTTCCGCTATCAACAATAAAATGCAGCGGAGTCCCCTTCACCCACATCTGTGAATGAAAAAGGCACTCCCCCTCTTTATGATCTGTTGTTTCTTCTGGTTGAATTGTTGCAGTCGCAACAATAGCAGTGGGGTCTGTGTCAATGAACTGTCTTTTACTAGTATTTTTAGAATAAGATTCTGAATCAGGGTTTGGCTCCTTGTCTTTGATCTTGGCCACCAATGACTGTTTTGAGTGACATTTCTTGGTGTTGTGCTAGGATCTTTTATGGAAATCACACCATTTTTTGATGTCCTTCTTTGTCTTCCCGTGACCCTTATTTTCTTGTGGCTTGGACTGGTTTTCGGGAGACTGCTTGTTAGGGTTGTCTTTATCATAATTTGGTTGTTGCATATTTGCAGACCCAAACTCTCATTTGTTCTGGTGCTTAAGTTTCTTCTTGATTTTAATAGCATATCGATAAGCAACATTGAGTGATGAGATGTCCAGAAAATCCATTTTAGTTTGGATGTATATGTGTAGAGCCCCATGGTATCTCAAAACCAAATGTTGTTCAGAGTCTTTGATACCCATATTGGTGCACAAGGTATGGAAGGTATTGTTGAACTCTGAAACTTCTTGGCCCCTCTCTTGTCGTAGTGTGGTCCATCTCGTGTACTAGTCCTCATAGTTCCCACAGGGTAATACTATTCCTTTACCGCATCCACAAAAAAATACCAAGTGGGCTCGGCCCCATATATTACAGACTCCTCTGTGGAAATTTGATCCCAATAAGTTTTCCACTAATGTTTGACATGGGGGAGATATTTAAGGAGTGCAAAGGTGATCTTTTCCCTGTCGGAAAAATTATGAATACAGAAATAACCTTCTAACAAATTTAACCATTTGTCTAGGGAATCTACATCTATATGACCTTCAAATACGGGAATATCAAAATTAACCTATACCTTGAAAGGAGAGGTGATTCCAAAGTGTTTTTTTATGAATATGCGCCTGTTTCTATCGACAGGTGTTGAAGGATGTGGGGAAAATTATCCATCATTTCGTCCCTCTAGCGTGTGAGAGCTTGCTCAAGCAACATATTGATAGAATCGTATGTTCTGTCGTTATTATTTTCTTCTACCATGGAGGGTTTCTTGTGTAATGACCCTTGATTATAAATTATAATTAATTTAATAAGGTAATCCTAAAAGATTAGCTAAACTATATTTATTTATTAAAATAACCTTAACTAATTATTGTTATTAATTAAGTTATTCTTGATTATGATTAATTTAAGTATAATTAA
>ML780568.1:585420-604219 GCA_009831015.1 Picea engelmannii | reverse complement strand
TCCTTCTAGAAGCGGAAGCTTCTATTAGGTCTTCTTACATCCGCCTAATTCTCTTTTATTGAAAGGTCTTATTAATATTGACCTTTATTACATCCGAATACATTAATCTACCCATGTGCGGGTTAGGACCTTAACAGGATGATAGAATGAGCTATGAGCCAATTGAGTACCCAAACAAGAAAATAATTATGTCACTTACAATAATATTTGGGCTGCCATGTAGCTTTTGAATTTTCTCCATGAATGCAGTGGCCACTGTAATGGCTTTGAAGGGATGAGAGAGTGCACAAGAGTGTGTGTACTTGGTCAATCTATCAACAATTACCATGATGACACTCTTTCCTTCAGACTTTGGTAACCCTGTGATGAAATCCATGGAAACCTCCTCCCAATGTTGACTTGGGATGGATAATGGTTGTAAAAGACCCGGGGTCTTAATTGTTTATACCTTATTTTGTTGGAAAATTAAACATTCTGCCACAAACCTTTGAACATCATTTTTAAGGCCATCCCAAAAAAATTCCTTCTTGACCCTATGGTAGGTTTTCAAAAATCCCGAGTGCCCTCCTACCGAAGAGGTGTGCAATTCCAATAGTACCTTTTGTTTGAGTTTGGAGTTATTACATAAATATAAGTGATATTTGTACCATAGTGAATCATGTTTCCATGTAAATGTATTTGATGCACTGGAATATTGGTGCAACCTTTGAATGAGAGTCTGCACTTTTTCGTCATTCTTCCATTCATCCCTTGCTTCTATTATTCGATCGACTTGGATGATCGATATAGCACAGAGAAAGGCCTCAACATCTTCACTCTTTTTTGAGAGTGCATCTGTCACAACATTTTGCTTTCCTTTTTTATAGACGATTTCAAAATCATAACCCAATATCTTGGTCACCCATTTTTGTTGTTCTTCTAAAGATAGTTTTTGTTCCAAGAAGTATTTAAGACTATCATGATCTGTTTTGACCTTGAAGTGCCTACCTATTAGGTAAGGGCGCCATTTCTTCATTGCATGTAGTATTTCCATCATTTCCTTCTCATAAATGGGTTTGTGTAAGTCCTTTCCCTTGAGTGGTCAACTTTCAAAAGCCAGGGGCCTTCCTTCTTGCATTATGAAATCATCAATTCCATTTCCCGAGGCATCACATTCCATAATAAAGGTTTTTGTGAAGTCTGGAGTGGTCAAGACAAGAGATTTTCCCATCACCTCTTTAAGTTGTTCAAAATATTTAGTTTCCTATGGAGTCCATGAAAAATCATCCTTCTTAGTTAGTGTCGTTAAAGGTGTTGCTATTCTTCCATAGTGCCGAACAAACTTGCAGTAGTAACCTGTCAAACCCAAAAATCCTCTAAGATTCTTCAATGTTTTGGGAATCGACCAGTCCATCATGGCCGTAATCTTGTTAGGGTCTACCTTGACACCTTCATGAGATACAATATGACCCAAATACTCTACCTCCTTCACTCCAAAGAAACATTTGGATGGTTTGGCATATATTTGTTTCTCTTTTAGTAGTTGTAGCACCTTGTCAACATGTTTCACATGATCCTCCCAAGACTTGTTATAGATTAGTATATCATCAAAAAATACTAACACAATGTTCTGAAGGAAGGGCTTGAAAATGGAATTCATCAACCCTTGGAAGGTGGAAGGAGCATTTGTAAGGCCAAAAGGCATCACCCAAAATTCATAATGGCCTTCATGAGTTCGGAATGTTGTTTTTGGGATATCTTCTTCCTTCATTCTAATTTGATGATACCTTGAACGAATATCCAACTTTGTGAAATAGATTTCTCCATGTAGTTCATCTAACAATTCATCAATGATGGGAATGGAAAACTTATCTTTAATATTGATCTTGTTGAGCTCTCTATAATCTGGATACATACACCATGAGCCATCTTTCTTGAATACCATTACGACTGGTGCAGAGTAAGAACTTTTGCTAGGTCTAATAATGCCAGCCTCTAACATTTCTTGAACCATGCACTCAATTTCACTCTTTTGGGCATAAGGGTATCTGTATGGCCTGATGTTAGGATGAACACTCCCAGGAATTAGGTGAATATCATGATCATGATTTCGAGTGGGTGGAGGACTTTTGGGAATATCTTCAAATACTTTGGAATGCTTATCAATGATCCCTTGGAGATCTAGGGGACTATATGGCTTAGATGTTTGAACATCTAGTGAGCATAGTTGTGCAATTACACCTTGATGCCCATTTTTTTAATAATTTTGTCATGCCATTAGAGCTTATCACCTTACTGGGTTTTCCTGTGACACCTCTTAACTCAATTTCTTTTCCTCAAAATGAAAATTTAATGAAAAGTTCTTGAAAATTAAAATCCATTGTTCCTAATTATTGTAACCATTGGGTTCCTAGTATGACATCAGCACCACCCATGGGTATAGCAATCATTGGACTATTCATTACATATTTCCCCATAGTAAGATTGATCTTATTGTAATTTTCCTGAGCAATTCATAGTTCCTCCATATGCAATCATTACTTGAAACTCTAGTGATGGATATACAAAGCAATTGAGAGCTTTGGCTAATTTATAGTGAATGAAATTATGAGTACTACCAGAATCAATTAGGACTATTAGATTTTTATTTTTGATATATCCTTCGATCTTGAGGGTTTAAGGAGTGCTAATTCCAGCCAATGCATTACACGATATCGTGGGAGTCAACTCTTCAGAAGAAATCGCATCTACATTTTCATCTTGAGATGGTTCTTGTTCTTGTTCTTCTTCCTCTTCACAATCTATGTAGAATAATTTCTTATCACCACACTTATGTCCCTTACTGTACTTGTTGTCACAATTAAAGAATAAACCTTTTTCTTTTCTTTCCTCCAATTGTTGAGGTGTCAACCTTGTAGGTTGAGGTGTTTTAGAAGAAGGAACATTATTCTCTCGATAGATGTTAGGAGTGGTCCTTCTAGCAACCATAGCCATATTTTTACTTTCAACATTTCTTGCCACCCTAAATGCATTATCCAAAGATTTGGGTTTCCAAAGACGAAACTCATGTTGAATGTTATCCATTAAATTTCCTATGAATACATCAATCAAGTGCTCATCTAGAATAGTTGTTACCTTTATATTCAATCTTTGGAAGTTCTCAATGTGCTCTGTAACTGGACCTTTTTGCTTGAGATTTATCAATTGACTAAAGAAGGTATTGCGTCTTGTATCCGCATAGTGTGCTATCATTTCTTCTATGAAAATTGTCCAAGTGAGGAGTGATTTGCGAGAACAAAGCCATCGATACCACAAAAATTGATTGGGTTCTAAATATAAATAAGCAATCCGTACCTTTTGTGTATGTTGTTGATACTAAGAGGGGGGTGAATCAGTATCAAGTATAATTTAAAAACCTTTTTCAACTTATACTTAAACCATTCAATTATATAAAATGAAAAATGAACAATAGTATAAGAGTTGCACCAATACACCACAATACACCACGCACAATATATGAGAAATAATCAATAATTTTTGTTCAAGGGAAGTAATGACTTCCAAAGGTAGCTACAACTTCCAAATGTAAAGGGAGGGATAAAACTCCAAGAGAAAGATACAATCCTCCAATATCAAGAGAGGTTTGAACTGTCCATCCTTGCCCCTTCCTTCCACCCAAAAATATATGAGAGATAATAAAAATTTACATTAAATCATCACCATCAACCAATCATCACATAGAACATGATAATGCTTCCTGAGACTTCTTCAATTTCTGCAATTGTTCAATTCTTGGAGTACTTTGATCTTGTAGATAATATTACTCAATGTATTCTCTTAAACTCCTCCAATTTTCACTCCTTGAATCCTCCCCAAAAAGAGGTTATAGAAAGAATGGTAGACTTTATTCAATTCTGGTCTATTCAGAAGACCCAACTTGTACAGCATACCCCATGCTCAATATTTAACATCCGATTTCGAAACTCGCACACAAGAAACTAAAGTCTGTACTATTTCCAATGGAAGTGTTCCCACTTAATTTGGATTATGTATGAAGAAGTTATGACTGTTTTACCCGGAACACCTGTTTATTGACTAGCTTCGGGACTGGTTACAAACCCTATCTTCCACAGAGTGTATATCCATACTTATAGAGAATAAAGAGATGCATTGTTTACCAAAGGTACCTTGATATGTCTTCTCAATACCATAGCGATTTCACCATATGAATCGTTCTAGAAAAAAATTTATAGCAAAAATGGTAAGATGACCTGAAAATAACATACCTTAGAACACATCACCAAAAGACTTCATCCTCCCTTGAAATCCGGCCTTCTTTTCTTCTTATTTCCTTTGAAATTCAACTTGTATCAAATGAATGTATAATGATGTTTATTTATACCATTTATTTCACTTCCGTTTAACATTAGGTCCGACCTAACACTTTCTTATTTTGTAATTCTTTTCTTTAATTATCTTCAGGGCCTACATGTACTTCCTTCTTCAATTCATTTTGTCGTCTTCAAAAATTCATTTCTCCTCAACCATGAGGATCCACGTGAAGTTCCACATACCACCAGAAAAAACATGATGTATACTATCCATTCATGGGTGTTGTATATGCATGTGCATTGTCCTTCATGTCCAAATACCTTTATCAATCTTGCGGTCCAAAACCCATGACTAGGGTTTACATCAATGACAACAACCAATCTTCCAACATATGTGGCACAGTATGTAGATCAAAGAATTGCTCCATCTGAAGTATCCATGTCATTGGGTCCTTGCCATCAAACTTCCTCATATCGATCTTAGGAAAGTGGTTGGTCTTCAACCCAAAGTTAGAGTTTCTCCATTCTTGATTTATCTTCCTTGCGTCTTCATCATGAATTTCATGGGATACATTTTCACTTTTAGGTGTCCTCTCTATTAGGAAATTTTTCAATCTTTCCATGATCTCCCTTTATAAACCATCCATCTTAGTATCCATTATTACCTCCAACTTAGCTTCAGTTGAATCCATCATCCCTTGTACTTCATCTTTTGTCACTGTCTTTTTTTGTAAATCATTTATGTCCCTATGCATTTCTTCACCTTCATCAAGATTCCAAGTAGGATTGTCTAGAGTCTTATTTGGTGTAGAAGTTCCCTTTTTTGGTGGCATGTTGGCCAAGTATCACTTTAAACCTTGATTTTCAGGTGGTTCTGCTAGACAATCTTTCTTTTATTGTATCTCCAAAATTTCGGCCCTTCTGGGTATGAAATTTTCTTTTTTTGTAGTTCTCTAATATTTCTTCTCTTCAATTCCACATGTCTGATAAAAAATGGATGTGCCAAGTGGAATTTATGGTAACTTTCCCACAAATTGTTTATTTTTTTCCTTTCCAGGAGATATCACTTGTATAGCATGGCCCACACAAAATAATCGATATACAATTATGAAAATTGTACCAGAAATACTAAAGACTGTCCACTATCCAATGCAACTAGTCTCACTCAATTTGGATACTCTAGGAATAATTTATGGAAGTTTTACCCGGAACACCTAATTGAGACTAGTCAATAGGACTAGTAAAATACCCTATCTTCCACAGGGTGTATCTACAAATGTAAGATGACCCAGAAGTTGAACATTTTATCACAGATACCTTAATAATGTCTGTGAATATTCTTTGGATTTCGAGGTCTGAAACGTTACAGAAAATGTTTTATTATGAAAATTCCGCGATGACTCAATTCAAGATGATTCCAAAACCTTATCGTATACATGTTGTATATCCTAAAATATAAGGCCTCATGAGCTAAAATTTTAACCCAACGTACCTTGATCTATCTACTAAATATCCTCCAAAGTGTTCCTTATGAAACATCGTAGAAAAATGTTTATAGAGAAAATTCGAAGGTGTCTCAGATGTAGCAGCGAAACCCCAAGACCATGAGGTCTGATACCATATGTTAAGAACCAAATATCAATTTAGCATAGAAAAACCTTAGAATAAGTACTCAACACCTTGAAGAAGAGATAATTTCAGGTAATAATCCTCTTCGAGGGGGAAACCTCCTTATACACCACATAAATGTCCAAATACAAGATGATTCCAAATGAAAATGCCTCCTTGGTATATATAGGAGACTAGGAGGTACAATTACAACTAATGGACTCAAGCCGACATAAATAAAATAGCATTACTAATGTAATATGCCCCAATTAAAGGGTAATGAGCCACTATTTATGGCTTAACATGCTCCTCCCCTTGGGACAAGTGTTGTCTGCAATGCTTGAGTAACTCTGGATGCTTCTATATAAAAGACTCATCTTCCCGAGTGGAATCTTCAGTTGGTAGTTTCCTCCATTTAATGAGATACTCTGAAATGGATCTATTCCTCAGCTGGAAAATTATTGTGTCAGTGATGGCTTCAGGATCCAATATGAATTTTCCTTCCTTGTCAAGTTTTGGCAATATAGTTTGAATTGGGATCTTGTCACCTATAACCTTCTTTAAGCATGAAACATGGAAAACTAGGTGTACTCGTGAAGATGTAGGCAAATCCAATTTGTATGCCATAGTACCAATATTTTGCAACACCTTATAAGGGCCATAGTACTTCGGTGATAATTTATTATCCTTCTTGGCTTGCTTGAGGGACATTTGTTTGTATGGATGTAGTCTAAGAACACCCAATCCCCTCCTTCAAAACTTCTTTCACTACAATCCCCAAGTGGTGTTGTAGCAATACTCACCCAAGTGTAACCACTTAACCCATGACTTATGTTTCCCTAAAACATAATTATGAAGGTACCCTTCCACCCACTTGTTGTCTATCTCTGTTTGTCCATCAGTTTAGAGATGATATCTAGTTTTGGGGGTCAAGCCCATACCTACCAACTTGAATATATCCATCCAAAAGGTACTCATGAACTTTATGTCCCTATCACTCACTATGGTTTTGGGTAAACCATGCAACTTGAATATCTCTCCGAAGCATTGAAATATGTGGAAATGGAAAATAAATGGGAAAACTTGGTTAATCTATCCACAACCACAAAGATGCAATCCTTTCCCTAAACCTTGGGTAGCCCTGTGATGAAATCCATAGATATACTCTCCCATTTATTCTCTGGAATAGGGAGAAGTTGCAATATACATACTGGATGAGTGTGTTCCTCGTTCTCCTGACAAGAGGAACATTCCCTGATATGGCACATCACATCCTCTTTCATGCCCCTCCATGCGAATATTTTCATTACCTTCTTGTATGTTTTGACAAATCCCCGATGCCCCACCAATGGTGAATCGTGGCATGCATGCAATAATCTCATTTTGAATGTTGATTCATGAACCAAGAAAAGTAGGTACTTGTAGTATAAGATGTCATCCACAATCCTAAATTTATCATCATGTACCTGCCCATCCATCAACTCACAAGCAAACTTGTTTTTAGAATATTCCACCAAAAGATGTGCCTTCCAATCAACTGAAATATCTGTCATAGCATATATTGAAGGCCTCCTACATAAAGCATCAACCACCACATTGATTTTTCCTTTGACAAATTCAATGTCAAAGTCAAAAGCTTGGATCTTTCTAAACCATTTTGTTTGTCTTTCATTAAGGTCATTTTGGTCCAAGAAGTACTTGAGGCTATTTTGATCTGTCCCAAAAATAAATTTCACCTCAACCAAGTACTATCTGAATTTATCCAATGCATGCATAATAGCTAACATATCTTTGTCATAAATAGTGTATAGGATCTTAGCCCCCTTAGTTTTTGGCTTTCATAGGAAATGGGGAGCCTATTATGCATAAGAACTGCTCTAATTCCCTCACCTGAGGCATCCCACTCCAATATCAAGGGTTGTGAGAAATTTGGTAAAGAGAGAACCAGACAAGTGCTCATTACCTTCTTCATTTCATCAAATGTCACATGTGCCTCTTGACTCCATCTAAATGCGTCGTTTTTGGTCAAATCTATCAAGGTTGAACAAATTTGGGAGAATCCTTTGACAAACCTTTGGTAGTAACTGCAAATACCAAGGAATCCTTTCAAGTCAGTAAGAGTCTTGGGTGTTGGCCAATCAAATATAGCTTGCATTTTTTCTTGGTGCACCTGTACTCCTTTCTCTCCAATGATATGTCCCAAGTAAAGGACTTCAGTCATCCCAAATTCACACTTTGACTCTTTAGAGTATAAATATTGTTCCTCCATAAAGCTCAATATTTGTTCTGCATGCTTGAGCATATCCTCCCAAGTTTTGTTATAAATCAATAGGTCACCAAAGAATACTAAGAGAAAGTTCCTCAATTGCTTGTTGAAGACATGATTCCTGCAATATTGAAAGGTGGTTGGTGCATTAGTTAGCCAAAAGGGCATAACCAAAAATTCATAATGACCATAATGACATATGAAAGTTGTTTTTGGAACATCTTGCTTCCTCATTTTGATCCGATGATAACCAGAGCGCAAGTTTATTTTTGTGAAGTAGACAACGCCATGAAGCTCATCCAATAGCCCATCTATCCGAGGGATGGGGTACCTGATCTTGATAGTCTTTTTTTTCAAGGCCCTGTAGTCAATTCACATGCACATCCTCCCATCTTTCTTCTTAACCAATACCAACGAAGATGCAAAGGGACTAGAACTTGGTATAATGTGACCCATGTCCAAGAGTTATTTAATAGCTTTTTCAATTTCATCCTTATAATTTTTTGGGTGTCTATAAGGAGTAGTGATGACAGGTTTTGTGCCTTCTTCCAACTCTATAATATGCTCAAACCCCCTATCTAGTGGTGCTCCTGGTCGGATAGGTTCAAAAACCTTGTTGTGACTGTCAATGATTTTCTGAATGGCATGAGAGTAATGAGAATTCCCCTCCTTATCCACCTGAATTGATATTCTACATTCTATTGCATTTACAATGTCTTCTCTCCTAAAAATGGACTCCATTCACTTTGTTTTTACCACTCTAGGTGTATTACCTGTCATCCCTCTTAGTATCACCTTTTTCCCATTCTCTTCAATGAATGACATCTCCATGGTTTTATAGTTGGTAGTGATAGGTCCCAAGGTACTAATCCACTGAACTCCCAAGATGATGTTTGTATATGGTAGATCCATCACATATAAATCATGTACCAAGTCATGCCTCCCCAATGTAAGTTTCATCCCTAGAATATACTTGTCACAAGGCATAGTGTGACCCCCTGCTACCTCCACACAAAAACCTTCAAACACTCTTATAGGTATATGCCTTATTTTCAACAAGTCTGAATAAATTAAGTTATGTGAGTCTCCCATATATATGAGTACCAAAACCTTCTATCCTTGAAGCACTCCCCTCATCCTGAAGGTATTGAATTTAGGGACCCCAGTGATGGAAGCTATTGTGACCTTCTTGTCTCTTGTAAGGCCAAAACCTACTTCTTCACCTTCTTGATTCTCTGTAGGGTATATTCTAGGTGGATTTGCTTCCATGTTCTGACTGTGTCTAAAATATTCTTCATGCTCATCATCAAAAATCACCTCAATGTAATGTGCCTTTCCTTTACCCATGCATGTGTTCCCTAGCTCCCAAGGTTCCTTGCATGTGAAGAAAAGTTACTTCCTCCTCAATTCCTTCTTATTAGTCTCGTTCATCCTACATTTTCCTTTATCCACCCCCCTTTGATCTCTTCCCCCTTGGTTTACAGGTGGTCTAGGAGTAAGTTTTTTTTTTTTTGCAGATCCCATCAAATCTCTAGTCCTCCATATGGCCTCCTATAGGTTGGAAGGCTTAAAAACCTTGACCCAACCACGTAGGGGTTCCCTAAACCCATCAATAAAGAGCATCAATAATCTATTATAATACACATCTGACACCATTATGGCCACCCTATGAAACTCCTCTATATAGATCTCTGGTGACCCCGTTTTCTTGAGTTATGTGAGTTCCCTAAAATGTAACTCTGGATCTCCCTGGTCAAACCTGTTAATAAGTCTCTGAGTGAACTCTATGTAAGAAGTAATATGATTATGACCCAAGGAATTCATACCATTATACCAACATTCATGATCTTTTCCTTCCAAGTAAATGGTGGAAAAATTGATGGCATCCAATTCCCTCGTGGGGTTAAGCTACAAATAGGCATCTAACTTATGCACCCAAGCTTGTGCAGTGATCTTGGAAGATCCATCAAAGTATTGAATCTTCATCTTTTCTTTGCTGCGCTCTAGCTCATTATTGTTCATGTGATATTTCTTCGGTCTACCCCTAAAATTGATACCACAATATTGGTCCAAGGTAACCTGTCTTCTGAATCTTTCACTCAATGTTACATACTCCTTGGCATACTCCTCAAAGTTGTCTTATATCTTATTGAAGTGGTTATCTTGTGGTTGGTCATCCAATAATATGGGCATATGGGTCTAGGAGTGGCTCTACTATGTGTCCTCACCCTGGAAAGTCCCCCTCCAAAGATCTTTCCCTCTGTATGGTTGTTATCGGACAAATCGGTAAGTGCAAACACAAACTAATCTCCCTAAATTCAATAATAAATTAGAACAAAATAGAGAAGAATACAAGCTTCTTCTTAGTTTTCATTGTAATTTAAACTAGTTCAAAGAGGGACAAATGACATACCATTTAAATTTCATTTGATCCTCGCTAGTATCATACTTGCTCCATCTTTGGATTTGTGGGATATTGAACTTGTTAAGAAGCACAAACCAACAAAGAGAGAGAACAACGATATATATATTCCAATGAATCCTATGCATAAGATCACGGAGTTATACAGTAAAAATGGAGACACCTTTATAGGGAAGAAATGTCTTACTGCATTATATTGATGAAAGTAGAGAATACAACCTATTCCTTGATGTTGCAAGGTCCTTTCCAATGACCCTTTGCTTCAACACACACACCTTTTCTCCAATGATTTTGATGAAGAGTATTCAAAACCCGACTTGGAAAGCTAAAGCAAAGCTATCACAAGTACAATCTTCAACAAAATTATTCATGCATAAGAAAGCCTAGAATTTCCCATGAGAGATGCCTCTTTTTATTGGGTGAAAGAGGGATGGATGAGGAGATTAGGATGATCTCACTAAATCAAAGAAGCGAGTAAGATCCAAACCGATCGGAGGCCACCTCATCTTCTAGAAGATTCTATTCTAGATTTTTCGAGAATTTCACCTTTTTCCTTTTTTGAGCATCATTGCACCCTAAGCACAAGCAACCTACAGTGATGACACATCCATTTTGGTGCAACTTGCAATGATCAAGCATCATCAGACCCC
Organism: Picea engelmannii; assembly: GCA_009831015.1. Classification (NCBI taxonomy): domain Eukaryota; kingdom Viridiplantae; phylum Streptophyta; class Pinopsida; order Pinales; family Pinaceae; genus Picea; species Picea engelmannii. Next base: position 592,963 of record ML780568.1, on the reverse strand, counting down.
AAGAATTTAGCAGGGTGTGACAATCTCCTTTGATAGAGTTTTTAAGAAAAGAAAGATGATTTAATTTCTCATGGAGAAAATCTCATTTCTTCAGTAGATTCAGAGAATAGAGGAATAAGTCATAAATATATCACCAGTTGATCACAGGGTGACCAAAATAATGTGTAACATAATTCCCCCCAAAGTATGAAGTTGGAACATGTGACAGCTGAAATACTTTGTAGAATGTGTGTGTTGAGAACAAGGAGCACATCGGTTGGGAACCTACAAACAATCAAGCATCTACATAATAATATACCATTTTTTGAGGTAATAATTCCCATACTTAGACTACTAGTGACTCTAATCATAAGTGTCTGGCCACCAAACATATATTGTGGCTCCATATGATTCAACATAGACACGAGAAATACACTATGGATCTATGCTCTAAATACTTCAAATTTGGACATAGCCATGAGACATACACGGTGGATATATGTGTCAGTACATACTTATGAATACTCCATCACAACCTGGACCAATATGGCGATATCCAGAGTCTTCATTTCCATTGTCCCGAAGTATGAATCTATCCATGTGATTACATGTGTCAAAATCAAACATGGTAGAAACCACTTGATTACCGGTCATTAATGGATATCATTAACAAGTGTGAGGGAAATCATCATTGATGTCAATGATCCCCAAGGTACTCTATTACAATCCAACAAATGCAAATTATTGAGTTGAAGTCGAACACTCGATGGAACCTTCCAATGAGGGGCCAATGATGTGAACCCACTGTTGAAAACGAGGAATCCTACCATTGAGGTTGTCGAGTGATTTATATACTAATGAATTCAACATAAATTATCAACCCAGGGAGTTTGTAATCTTACAAGGTGCAAGAAAAATATATGCAAGGTGAAAGTAAGTTAATGTAATCTAATGATTGAAAAATAAACACACGACTGAAATTGAATTGCATGAAATAAATGAAAGAATGAAATTGCATAAATTAAACATGATTGAGAAAGCATGAAATTAAACAAAGGAAAAATCATCTATAACAAAAACATGTGACAATGACAAATAAAAAATGACAAACATATGTGAGATCACATAAAATATATATTAACAACTCAAAATAACAAATCTATTATGGAGAAATCAAAATATTTACTTTAAAACATCAACTCTATTGCAAAATGATGAAATCCATGACTAACTCATTATCTCAAGAGTAAAGACTAACTATGTTCTTCTTTTTCCTTCCTCTCTTCTTCCTAAATGAGGAGAGATCCCTCTTATTTATACATGAGTGCTTTGAAAAGAAGATAAGAAACTCATAATTACAAATCCACTTTCTCTCAACCAATTTTCTCTAATTACAAAATACTTATCCCACATTTCTCTCACAAATCCTCTCATGATACTGCTCCTTGGAATTAGCTTGAATAATTATCTCCTTCAAATATTGAAATGGTGGAGGAAGTATTCGAAAAGCTTTTTGAATAATCCTTTGAAATATTCCTACACATTTCAAATCTCACAAAACTTTTAGATATATATGAAAAATATGTTAATTTCCTAATATTTAATCATAAATTCTCTTTTAATACTAAAATGAATAAAGCGGAAAATAATAAGGTGAAACCCAAATGTATTTATGAAAAATGTATAATGAAAGGTTAAATGAAGTGATAGAATGTGAGGAATGGAGAAAGGAAAAGAGGATGAAAATGCGACAATTTCGAGACTCAACATCCCCCCCAACTAAACTTGTTGCATGTCCTCATGCAACCTTGCATAAAAAAAACAAAAAATCTTCTCAATTTCGTCTTTGCATGATTATATTTCTTAACAATAAAGAGGATGAAAATCTTTGCCCCCCTCCAACTAATCTTGTTGCATGTCCTCATGCAACCATGCATGTGTATTCTTTTAGGACTTTTGGCTTCTTAATGAAATCATTCCCTAATGTGAAATACATGAGTTACAACTGATGTTTCTAATGGTTGGTTCTTGTGTGACAACCATGAATATGACAAATGAGGGTTCTTGTGTTAACAACATTCGTTCGTTTACTTGTGTTTTTGCTACAATACATAAGATTTGAAAGAACACATGTATTGGAAAGGATGAACCATCAATGTACATTAGAAATCCCTTTATTCATGTTATGAATCATGCCAAAATAGATCAATATCTAGAATCAAAGTGCAATAAAGTGTATTTTGGAAGAGACATATTGGTCAGTGGTAAATGAGATGATGACATGTGGAAAATGGAATCAAATGGTAATGATATACTCCCCCCCCCCCTCAACTGAATATGTTTTAGGTTCATGAAAATGGGAAAGGAAACGTAACATGGAGAGGGAATTTTCCAAATTCATTCATTTCTATCATTCAAGGAATTACAAGATTAAAAATTAGGAAACAACATACCTCCACTTACCCTAAAATTTGATGAACTATGCAATAGGAATGTGGCTGATGTTGTTGTTGGATCACAGATTGTGAAGTGAAGGAATTTGAACTGCTTGGTTGTATGAGTCAAAAGATGAAAGTGGAATTGTGGTATTCTCACATGGCTGGAAGTGTGCTGCTGCAAACTGTTGATGGTGTCATGGAAAAGTATATAGTCTCCACCTGCTGCAAAACTTGATGGTACAATTATAGTCATGCAAATAAATGTGTCAATGTTGAGCATGAAAATAATTCATTGAATTACCAGCCATTGATGTATGTTGTTAACCAATGTGAGGCAATCTCACCATTGATGTCAATGAGTGCCAAGGTACCTAAGTACATCTTGTGAAGTGTAGAATAAATGAGTTGATTTTGAGCCACTTGCAAGATCTAACGACCAAGGGACATTGACGTATTCCCATGATTATCAGCGAGATAACTTTCCATTAAGGCATGCAAGCCTCAAGGTACTCATAAGGACTCTAGTCTCTATCCCATATAATGTGTTGAGGTCGATGGGGAAAAACTTGTTGAAAGGTGGGCCTTAAGGAATCCCACATCAGTCAAACAGTTTTTATGACAAAGATAACAAGAAAATTTGGTCATGGAAGGGAAGTTGCATGGTTTTAGTCATGAGGAGAAAGATGAACTGGAAATGAAGAAAAATGTATGCAACTCTGAAAAGGAGACATGTGTGAAGTAATAAGGTGTAGGGAAATGAAAAGTGGACTTCAATATGGATGACTAATAAGCTTAGAAGGAGGGCAGTATGGAAACATATCATGTCACAATTTGGTTTTCTTGAAAGGCTTCTTATGAAGACAAATGGTATGATATGACGGAAAGTGGTATGACATGTGCGAAGCAAAGCTTAACTCCAATATTTTGATGAAATATGTTTCTCTGAAAAGTTTTGTGATTCTTGCAAATCATTGCTGCATGCAATTTGATTGTCTTTGAACCTGTAAAAGGTTAGCATTTTCCTACAACAAACTTGTGAGAGCATTGAAAAATATAAAATGCAAAACACAAGTGCTTATAATTACAATGTCCAAATTATAAATCATAATGGATAATTACTAACATCGCACTTGGTAATAACTTGCTACAAATAGCAGAATAGCTCAAAATGCTTGTGCAAACTGCCATTTCTTGCATAGTTAAAAATCTCATCAACCCCACAATGGTAGGATAAAATACCAAAGAGCAGTTCCAAAAGAAAAAGGATTAAAACAGATAGATTATATAATTCTTGGACGCATCACCAATAGCTCAGTAGCCTCATAGGAGGCACATAATCGAAAACACAACTTAAGTTTACAAAGTGGATATGACATCAAGTCAATATCAATGACCATACCTGCTACTAGAAGCCCCTGTTGAAAATTTGCATTCAAATACAAAGAAGTCCTCTAAAGGATAGAGACCACTCCAATAGTGTTGGAGACTGGAACCTACCAGATGCATTGAACATATAATCTTGTTAATGTTCACAGTCAACTAAAAATAATATTTCATGAATTGTCATAAATGTAAGTTTAACAAAATATGTGTGTTAACCCATCGTGAAATTATGAGAAAATTATATTTTTATCAATCCACTTGTGAGAAGGCAAGGCTGCATCTCTTTGAATGTTTCCTGAAAAGGTAAAACTACGATAACGGTGTACCCACTATGTATTGCAGGTACTCAAAACTGAGAAAACATAACATTAAGTGTAACTTTCACATGATAATGGCAAGCAATAGTTTGACCAATTCCATGATAGCTCAAATAAATTGGAAAATATACTCACATAAAACCACATTTTTGTCCCAAGATCACAATATATTTTTGCAATCTAATCTAAAATTCTTTTTGAACCTGATTAAAGCAATGGAATTTACTCAACTATTGTCAATTATGTCCGTCTGGAAATAAGTTGCAAGACAAATATTGATAATAACCTCATGGTAATTTACATAAGTGATTAGCACCATTGAAAAATTAATCTTGTGTGACACTTGTTGATCCGGATTATTTTCGGCATGAAATGAGAGTAGAGATATAACGAAGAAATATACAGAGATATCTCGTATGTCCAATAATATAATAGAAATGTATCAAAGATGCAACCATCAACAAAAAGATACAATAATACACAATTTCTATTAATGAGCGAAAATGTACAAAGACTATAAAATTAAAGAGTGGAAGACTCGTTAGAATGGTGGCAGCTTATCTCTGAGAAGAGATGTGACATCTACTCACATTCGTAAGAATATGATTTTACAATGAGGCTCCAAAGGCCTTTTCATCATAAAGAAAATTCAAAACCCTAACCCTGGAAGATGAAAAGCCAATAGTTTTGTGGACCTTGTTTTGGGTAGTTTGGTGTATCAAATTTCTGGGGGCATAACTTTGGCATACAATCTTCGTTTGGGGCGCACGATAGCTCATTGGAAAGGTATCATTGAGGAGATTCATTTTGGGGGCTCAATATGAGACTTTGGCTATCATTGAGAATCTCGATATTGAAAAACCTTTATTTAGGCCCTCAAAATGGCCCCAGAAGTTAAAAAATGCTAAAAATAGTAAATTACAAAAATTGCCAGAAAATTGTTTTGAGCAGGTTGGAAAAGGTGAGTGGCCAACAATATCCACCTAGATCACTTTTCATACCATCTCATTTCTTATTTGAAGTCAATACAACCTATGCTGGTGGATTCACTATAAGAAATTGAGCACCTTCTTTGCAGGCAACAATTGCAGTTTTTATCTCATTTGCTTGGTTGATAAACTTGGTTATCTCATAATTCATCTCATCAGATTTGTATTTCTGCGAAGGATGCTTAAAAATATTCCCTTTGCGAGTTTTTCTAGCCTTGCCATGGCAACTGGAAATATCAGATTTCTTGTGACAACCCTTAAACATATCTGCCTTATGCATCATCTTTGATTTCCACCGTTATCCACTTCGCCACACCACACTATGAGACTAAAATGAAACTATGGTAAAATAATATTTCAATATGACACCATATGGTGCATGCTATGGAAACAAGGAAATACCTATATCTTACATGAAGGATATTTTACAAATTTTGTGGAATAAATTTACCAGATAAAAGTGAAATCACAAGTAAATAAAAAGGGAACTTTTTATCGCATAAAAATGAATCCTACACATCCAAATAATCAACATGATCACATATAGACTTACAGGTAGATACAAGCTCAAATGATCTCTCAAAAAAGAAGAATCTCCATGACCTGGCACATATAGGCAAAGAGCTTTTGGACAATCCAAATTCAAGAGTGAATATAGAACTCGATGATTTTGAAGCAGTGTCAGACGTAGGCATGAATGAGGATGCATTAATCAAGTTTTCCAAGGCATTTTCAGATCAAAGAAACGTACGTTGATTGTCCTCGAAACAATTTCCTCTACACATTTTAGGTTGTGAATATAGTTCCAGGGTGGTGCCTCATTTGTGTAAAAAAACAATTGTTTTCTTTTATGGTTTATACAGATGAAATGTGGTGTGATCAAATCTATTATAGGAGAAAAGTTTAACTCTGCATAGTTTCTATATATCACCTGAGAATGTGAATGCATGCAAACTAGTTTTTATCATCTTTAGACATTGGAATCGGTGGCATGCCCACTTTGCTGCCCTCAGATAGTGAAAACTTGATGCATAGATGTGTCGACGGTCGAACAAGAAATATAATTAAAATATCGATGTTGGCATCTATGGAAATTGGAGTACTTATTTCAAACAATTGATTGGTTGCAAGATCCAGAATTTCACAATTCATCGATCAATCTTCAATTCAACCAAACTCATTCCTATGCAACCAGATTTCATCGCTCTCGTCTGGCTTGGAATCACATGAGTTCTCTTAAAACATATGTGGTTGAATTCAATAGGGTTAATTTCTCATAAATAGTCTCCTTTAATCCATCCACAATATAATGTTGAATTACTGAGAGGGGGGGTGAATCAGTAATAGAGCAGTTTAATCATTTTTCACCATAAACTGTAAGTGTTATATCAATGTAGCATTATCATCCAATAGTTTCAGAGTAAATAAATAATGAACAAATGAGTAATCACACACATACACAATACACCAGTGTTTTACGTGGAAACTCAAAGCGGGAGAAAACCACAGAATGTTTTTTCTTATATGTCTTTAAGAATTACATTCATTGGAAGCACCAACTTCCTTTGTTTTCCAGCTGCAACTAGAAGGAGGCTCCAACTCCCTATTTTATCAAGATACAACCTAAAGGAAGCTCCAAATCCCTAGTTCTTTGGCTACAACTAGAAGGAGGCTACAACCCCCTAGTTTCTCAGGTTACAGCCTGAGGGAAGCTCCAAATCCCCAATTCTCTGGATACAACTAGAAGGAGGCTACAACCCCCTATGTTCTCCAGCTACAACCAGAAGGTGGCCACAACCACCTTTCCTTTCCCCTCCAACCACCCTGACGTATAAGTAGAATGATGGAATCACTGTCACACTATCACTGTGAGATATATTGTTGTAAACCTGTACCAATCAACATATACCAAACAACCTGTGTTAAGGTCCTAACCCGCACATAGGTAGATTAATGTATTCGGATGTAATAACAGTCAATATTAATAAGACCTTTCAATAAAATAGAATAAGGCGGATGTAAGAAGACCTAATAGAAGCTTCCGCTTCTAGAAGGATCTTCCTCTAGATGCTTCTTTTTAGTATAAATAGGAGTCGAGGGTATGAGAACCCTAGCTTGGAGATTATTGTAACAGAGCGCTGCTCGATTGGAGGTTGACCCCTCGAAGAGGCCTGTGAACATTGCTATCTAATTCTAAGTGCTATTTCTGTTGCTATTTCGTATATCATTTATGTGTATTGTGAAGATTATGCTAGATATTTTACTGTTATTCTGTCATTTCTAGCATTTCGTTTCTGTTCTGCATATTTTATATATCTGGTATCTTGCAAGTGGTATTAGAGCACTTTCCTTGGCATAAATTGTGGGTATTTTTTTTCCAGGGTAGAGACGTATTCCGACGTCTTTAAGCCACAGAGATCTGTCGTTACGCGCATAA
>ML780568.1:545208-580667 GCA_009831015.1 Picea engelmannii | reverse complement strand
GACCTTTCAATAAAATAGAATAAGGCGGATGTAAGAAGACCTAATAGAAGCTTCCGCTTCTAGAAGGATCTTCCTCTAGATGCTTCTTTTTAGTATAAATAGGAGTCGAGGGTATGAGAACCCTAGCTTGGAGATTATTTTAACAGAGCGCTGCTCGATTGGAGGTTTCCCCCTCAAAGAGGCCTATGAACATTGCTATCTAATTCAAAGTGCTATTTCTGTTTCTATTTCGTATATCATTTCTGTGTATTGTGAAGATTATGCTAGATATTTTACTGTTATTTTGTCATTTCTAGCATTTTGTTTCTGTTCTGCATATTTTATATATCTGGTATCTTGCAACCTGTACCAATAACCTGAACCATGCATCAACCTGTACCTCAACCTGTAATCAACCTGTACCATAAAAAAGTGCATCAACCATGCACCAACCTGTACCAAACAACCTATAATCAACCTGTACCATAAACAAGCGCATCAACCATGCACCAACCTGTACCTCAACCTGTAATAAAGTTTTACCATAAACAAGTACATCAACCATGCATCAACCTGTACCAAACAACCTGTAATCAACCTGTACCATAAACAAGTGCATCAACTATGCATAACACAACAACTCATAATCATCACCAAGATCAATGTGTGCTTCTAATAATATACCAATGCAAGTATGCTACATCATCCATAAACCATGTGTCAAAAATACTAATAACAAGTTCCACCAAACATGTACCAAGTATGTAACAATCATTTATCAACTACTCATCAATATGTACCAACATCATCAATTATACACCTCATGTATGTGCCAACTCATCAACTACTTGTCTCAACCATGTACCCAACATGTACCCCAACAAAAATCCCTCATCAATTTCATCATCCAAATATGATTTTTAACTCTGTAACAGACTTGGTGTATATGATCACATACCTGCAAACCTTCCTTAACTTTAACAACAAGAGACTAGTATTTTCATCAAACTTTATTTTAGTGTCACATGACTAACTTTGGATTAGTCAAAAACTCTAACTTGCAACAATCATAACTATGTACCTGTAATGAATAAAGATCTGAAAATGGTACACAATGTTCTTCAGTGTATTTTATGCAATTCGTCCATATTTCACTACTGGAACCTCTCAGAAAAGGAGTTATAGAAAAAATGGCATACCTTATTATAGAGAGCGAACTCGTAGAGTGTGCCTCGCATGGAATATTTGTTGTATGGATATGAAAATCGTATACCGAATACTATAGATTGTACTATAACCAACATATTTTTTCTTACTAAATTTGGATATGTTATGAATAATTTATGACGTTTTTACCTGAAACACCTGTTTTAAACTAGTTTCAGGACTAACCACAAACCTTATTTTCCATGGAGTGTAACTCCAAAAATACAATGACCCACAAGCTAAAATTTGTACCATAGATACTTGTATATGTCTCCTCCATGGCCTCCCAATTTCACGGTCTGAATCATTCTATAAAATATGTTATTGCGAAAATGGTGAGATGACCTATAAATAACATACCTTATAAAGCATCATCAAAAGAATTTATCCTCCCTTGAATTTCGGTCTTCTTTACTTCACCTTCCCTCTGAAATTCAGCTTAGATATCCTTTGGTTACCTCAATCACCTGTAGATATTCAATATTCTCAAGTTTTATTAAAATGAGATTGTCTTTCCTCTTATTTATACTTTCATGTAGCTTCCTCAAGGGGTTACCTTTTAACCATCTTACCCAATCAGCCAGTGTGGTGTGTTCCATCTCACATGAGATCATTCAATCATGCCATTAAAATGCATATTCTCTACTTATTCTCCCTAAATTACATGACAATTCAACTACCTCATCCATGATACATTGGTCATATCCAACCTTAAACTTAAGTTGACAAATGCAATAGGGATGATACATTATAGTTTTCACTTGGATCTATTTGATATTCCATGCATTAGTGGTTTATTTGGGTGTGGTGTTACAACTTCTGAGTTATTCATGAAAGTGTTAAATAGTGAAATGAGATCCAATAACACTTCATAGCATTTATAGTTTTATTATTTTCCTTAACGTACCTTGGGGGACCATATTTTTCCTTTATAAGTGTCATAATTTCTTAGGTCAATTTGTACTACATAAACTGGTTGAAGTAGCACTTTCCACATATGAACCAAACTTTACATTTTCCATTTTTCCCCTTTTCACTCCATTCCATCCATAAAAAAGGTTTATCCTGATCATGTTTGAATTATAAAATGTCACCAAAGAGGTCTAATTAAGAAATTCTAAGTCCATAAATCCATAAAAGGCTAGAGGTGAAGAGAAATAAAGTAAAAATCCAAAAATATTAAATCTTGAGAAATGCCCCCTCTCTATGAGGCCAATGTCTCTAGTTCTATGCTTGTCTATGAATATCTAAATAAAAAGGTACTTGTTCAATAAAATGAACAAGTAAAGAAAAAAAATAAAAGGGGTAGTAAGAAATAGTGTTGAGGAAAGGTAACTCCATGATAAAGCTCCCTCTTAAAGGATCCTATATAAAATCCTATCTCTTGAAATATATGTGAATAAAATCAGGAGACCTGTGTAGCATACTAAATAAATTTGAGGGTTATCACATGAATTTTTTCCCCTTCCCCTTCCCCTTTCCCTAATTATTCATCACATCACCTACCTTTTACCTAGGGACTTAGGAAATACAAATTGTCCTAGGACATGTCACATGTATAAGGGTTAATGTTGTTCCCCCTTGGTAAAACTTAGGAAAATATTAAAACTATCATGTCTTGTTATGTTGTGTTAAGAGAAGTCACTAAGTGTGCATCACCTAATGAGTTGCAAAGAAGTTAGATCCATGACACCAAGTGGGAACCCTGCATTGGGAAACATGTACCATGCCTTGAGATCCATGAAACTACATTGGGATCCATGACACTACATTTGTATCCATGACACTACATTGGGATCCTTGATACTATAGTGGGACATTGTATGCATATTTGGTCATATCTATTGGCATTAGTGTTAAAAAACACATGTATTCTAATAGAGGATGAAAACCTTTAGTAACCACTCACACAAACAAATCAAAGATAAAAAAACCAATGTTTTTACATGGTAAAACCCCTATGGGGAAACATCTACGGCCCCAACCAACGTGGCCACTTGGATCAATTTATTAATGCAAAAGAAAATATGTTACATAGAGTTTCTCACAATCAATCATTGACTAATGACCTCCATGCTCTTTAAGTAGAGATCATGGACCAATCGGGTGTTAAGCCATGGATCAATGTAGTTGTTAATATTGAGGAGAATATGATTCATTAGATCATTCTATGTTAGGAACATATAGTGACCATAAGATTACAAACGCATACTAAAGAAACACACTAAGAAACATGTTTTAACCTAATGACACATTAGACCAAATTTATCTTAACTAACTCCTAAGCATCTAAATATCCTAACATCCCCCTTTAAGAACAAATTGGGATAGGATTGAAGGATTTACAAAAGTGACACAATATAAGAAGGAAGGAGGAATTAGATCTTGTCTCCTCTTAATGAAAACTTAATGAAATCCTAACACAGATCGAAGTTTTGAAAACTTTTCTTTTGTAAGACACTTTGTGAAAAATTTTGCGACTTGATCTTCTGTATGGAAAAAGAGAACTTCAATAACTCGATCATGAATGAGATTTCGGATGAAGTGAATGTGTATATCAATGTGTTTTCTATGCTAATATTGAACTAGATATTTGGAAATCTTGATGGCACTTTGATTATTGTCCAGAGGGTGGTTGAATGTTGTTGTTGGAATACAAACTCTTAAACGATATATTAAAGCCATAAGGATTCTTGAATTGCATTAACCACTTATTGGTACTCTGCTTCTCTTGAATAAAGAGAAATACCATGTTTTTTCTTATAGACCCAAGTGATAGGTCCAAAACAAAGGCTGAAAACATAACCTGTAGTAGACTTTCGATCATTAGGGTCACCGACCCAATATGAATCCGTGAAGCCAACCAATAAAGGAGTCCCCCTTGAAATGTAATGTATCCTAAACTAAACCATACATTGGACATACTAAAGTATCCTTTTATTTTCTTTTTTTGGAATAATGAGGGAGGGGGGGGGTGTGAATCAGTATTAGTACTTTTAATCCTTTTTAACCACAACGTGTATTGTTCACTTTATGAGCATATTACCAATAACATTTAATATGAGAAGTATACATAAGAAGTGAAATTTATGAAACCACACATAAACAAAGTACACCAATATTTTACGTGGAAATCCAATGCGGGAGAAAACCATGGAATGCTTTTCTTATATTGTCAAAAGAAGTACATTCATAGGAAGCACCAATTTCCTTGTTTTCTTGCTACAATTGGAAGGAGGCTACAACCCCCTGGTTTCTTAGGCTCCAACCTGAAGGAAGCTACAACTCCCTAATTCTATAGCTCCATCTAGAAGGAGGATAAAACCCCTTATGTTATTCGGATACAATCAGAGGGTGGCTACAACCACCTATCCTTTCCCCATCCAACCACCCTGAAATATAAGTTCATACTACCAATGTCACTCTGTCATTGTCAATTCATCCCTATAAAATTTGTCACTGTAAAACTTGTACCATAAACCTATACCAACAACCTATCACAACCTTTAACAACAACCTGTCACAATAATATCCTCAACCAATCATATTTGATCACATAGATCTCATACCCACTATCACAAATGTATAGCTCAAACCATGTACAACTATGTCTCTCTAATCATGTGCCATACATATACAAACAATCATAAACCAATGGTAGTGAACCCTTACATCAACCAAGCATCAAACCCTCACTGTTATGAAACTTCAATATGTACCAATAACTTCAGCAACACACCATAACCAAAATCCCTCAAACACGTGCCAAGAAATACAAGATATGCCTCAACTAAATACCAAAAAAAGTGGGCCAATGACAACCAAGAAATATACCAGCATTGTACCTCTGTAGATTTGTCTCATATAGTATGTTCCATACAACCAATAGTCCCTCAAGGGTAAATACTCAATCTCTCATGACCATATCCCATACAATCACCAACATCCAACTCAAACAAGCATGTAACATACCTTTTTGAACCTGTAGATAGATCTGTTGTACTTGAAAATGGTCAAACTTCTTGTAGCCTCCCCTCGGCTTCTACAACCATATTCACTCCTCAACCTTCATATCTGGTAATGCCTCGTGTGACGAAGTTGGCTGTCTCACAGGGCCTCATGTGACAGGATATAGGAAACCTGTGGGGATGCCTAGCGGGACGTTCACTGTTTGACCTATGGGGATGACCCTAATAAGGGTTTTTCATTACTTTCCCATTCTCTTCTACAACTGTGAAAGGTTGTCGTCACTCTTCCTTCGCTAACTTAGACTTGCACAACTTCAGATGTATCAATGAGTAACTGTAATAAACTTTTCACAAGATAGATATTCAATGTTCCCAATAGGTGATAATGGGAGTCCCCTTCTCTCTTATTTATACTCTCCAAGTGTCTTCCTTTAGGGTTCATATTCTAATTTTTTTACCCAAATTCCCTCTTTTAGGGCTAACCCACTTTCTTGCCGCATCTACTTTACCCATAATTAGTAAACTCACCACTTCTTGTTGCAACTAATTTATTTTTAATTATTTTCTTATTTCAAAAAATTTACCCATAATTAACTCCTAGTTCTAAGAGAAGACGTTAGCTAAAGGAAATGTTATATACTAAAGAATTAGTACCCAGAATGAGAAGTCGGCCCAGGCAGTCTGCTAGAAATAGTATAAATACAGGAGGCCAATCTTCATTCTGGCTAGGGTTCTCAGAACTGCAGAAGCAAAACTTGTGCGCACTGCAGTTGGCCAGTCTATGCGTAAGTTTGGAGGAGAGTTGTTGTTGCAGTTGCTACAACTAGAAGATTTTGGTTTTCTCTTGGACTTTCAATTGGTTAGGGTTTGGACTCTTTGATCATCTCTTGTTGCTCTTGCTTGGTGTTCTATCCTTGGAGAAAGGTGTGCCACCTTTGTTTGGCTATCCAGTCTAGGGTTTTCTTCCAGAATGATTCTCTATCAAGGTTAAGGTGCTCGGGGGTGGCTTCGACCTCTAGTTGGGTGACAATATTGCTATATTGTCTATGGTTAAACGAGCACATCCATTATAATCTAACAGTCCTAGGTCCAACAACTCCTTCAGTTGTATTTTCAACTCTTGTAACTCCAGGGTCGACATCCGATAAGGAGTTCTTGCTATCGGTTCAATCCCCAGTTTTAGGTCTATGGTAAATTCCAATTTCCTCTCTGGAGGCATCCCGACTAACTCCTCAGGGAAGACATCTGCAAACTCTCTCACCACCGGAAGGTGTTCTAGACCTTCCACAACTCCCTTCTCATTTAACGCAATGATCACATAAAGCTTACATCCCTTGCACATGCTCTTTTGTAGCTGCAAGGAAGAGATGAACCTCAGGGAAAATCCCTGGTTCTAACCCAGAATCATGCATCTCTGTCCCTCATCATCGACCAAGCTCAATCATTTTGTCTTACAGTTGATTATTGCCTCATGCGATTCCAACTAGTCCATACCAATCATGACATCATAAGATCCTAATATTGTGATGTACAGGTTGGCCCTGGTGATAAACTCTCCTAGGTTATGGCTATGGCCTGTAACCTTCCCTCCAACCTTATCTTTGGCTCCTGAAGCCATTTCTACAAAGATAAACTCATCTTGTTTGACTTCCTTTACCTTAATTATTTTTAACGCTGCCCCAAAAATGAAACTCTCTGTAGCACCTAGATCTATCAAAATACTAAGGGTCTGGTTAGGGATGGTACCTAACGTCTCAAGCACAGTCGACTGGTGCTCTACCTGGTGGTTATTCACCGTTGCATGAATCCAATGGGCCTTTCCCAAATATCCCATGTGTTGAGGAATAAATATGGAATGATCTTACTCAAGCATTTTCAGATTTTGCTTGGCTAAAGAAAAATAGACGAGAATATCACCCTATGTTTATATCCAACAAAAATAACATCCTAACTCACAATTATTTATTACCAATGCTTAGGCTAGTCTTTTATCAACAAAAAAAGTTGTTGGAAATTTACTTTTTATGTAATTTTCTGAATATAACAATTGTTGAAATAAATGTAAATACAGAAGTAAAAACACCAAGATAATAATCAAGACAGATGAGACATAAAGAAATCCTTTATTTCATTCCAATTCACCAAAGAGTCATTTTCTTTACAAAATCTCATACATAAATCTTGGACCAAAGTCAAATTTAGACATCCGCGATAGAACATACAAAAGGACCTCTGACAGAAAACCAAAACTAAACTCTAAAATTTGGATCATCTTGCCACAGATTGTTGCCCACTCGACTCTGCACAATAGCCTTTGTCAGTCATGAAAACTAATTCACAAACAGACAAGTCTACACAGACTATCAAAGATAGATCAACACCTCTGAAAAACAAGTGTCTGAATTATGTGATTGAACCCTAAATATTGTTGTCTACAATAAGACCCTCCTATCATAAAAGAGAATTAGACTTGTGATGAATATATGAATGAATGAAAACTGAGCTATCTCAACATAAACTCAAAAAGAAAACCTTAGTATGCTTCTTCTTCTATCCTCCTCTTGTTCCTCCCTTTCCTTTTGCTTTTAAACAATTAGAATTGGTTGAAGTAGTTGAACCAACTCAGTAGTTCAGTTAATTAAAAGACTCAACCAACTTTTAGTTAAGGAGAAAAGTAATAATCATAATAAGGGTTATAAATAAATAATAACTAGTAGGTGAGACCCCTTGTGACTACCTTTAGCTCACAACAATCATAACATAACTTGTTAGTTAAGAAAAACACACCTCCTTGTGACTCCCCATCAACATATTCACATTTGACAATTTAGCTCATGATTTTTTAGATTATTTTCAAAAAAACATTACTCATATATCCAAAATAAAGCATGCTATCCAAATATTCCTAAAGTCAACTGTCATCAACAATAGATAAAAAAATAAATCAAAAGCCATATTTCCCAATTTGTGAGGCAATCTTTCCCTTGTTGATGTTATCATATTTTTGTCCTTCTGCACTTGCCTTAAGCTGTGTGGAATCCTTAAGACTCACCTTGTTGATCATATGAGAATGATCGTCCTTACAATGCAAGTGGGAGGACAGGGATTTTCCAGAATTATATGAAGATGCAGAAGGGGCAGTAGCAACTTTCTCTTTGACAGAGGTGTAATAGGATTCTATTTTCATCCTTTTATTTGAATAACTCATCCCTGCATGCGTGATTGATTATCAAATAATCATTTAAATAACCATGCATGACAACTCTTTTAAAAATATGAAATAGATTTTGGCTCAGCAACATATTAGACTCATGCAATCCAATCCATACCAATTGTTAAACTGTTTGTCGATGAGCAGGGGGTGAACAAAGGGTTCTGGGATATGCGAGGGGTTTGTATTCATCAAAAAATGATATAATGAGGGGGGGTGGGAAACATGGTTACTTCTCAACGAAAACAATAATCAATTCTGATGGAAACCAAAAAAAACATCACTGTAATCCAACCAAGACGTTGCCACTTCCAACTGCTTCAACACAAAAATATCTTGACTGTAATCAATTTTAGAACAGGTAATGAAAAATGAATATGGGAAGGTGAGGGGTTTTTAATTAGCAGAAAGAGAAATAATGGTGGGGAAAGAGAACAGATATTGTCCACAAAATTAATTAAGTAATCCATATAATCATTCTGTCCAAAGAAATACACCAACCAAATGACCATTGTGACCCAACTAACAACCATCGTGCATAGTCAAACAACTATGTTCATTAAATAGTTCACTGTGCAGAATAAAATATTTAACACAATGTCATTGAATCAGGACAATATGCATTCTACAACAAACTGTAAGGGAACTCTGTTTTTATTCATTAATATTTGAGCAATTTTCCAAATGAATACACAATCAATTTCTCCCACTCTGCTCATCAAATACTGCCAACCATTCAATCATCAAATGTATACATAAGAAAATCGTGCTTGATTATGTTTCTTAATTCATTTAATAATTAAATTGCATATATAATGGATAGTCAACACCATGATTCATATTCATCTTGCAAAGATCCTGTCTTGACAATTAAACACGTTGATAATCAATCATCACTCCGACTCATACTCTGCTATGAAGTAACCCAGAAAAAATACTCATAGCCTACACTGTGGGAAGCCATACCATAAACACCATGATGCAACATTCTCTTATGACAATTTTAAACAAACAATCATGGTATCATTATCTCATCCTATCGTTCCAAGTTATCAATCCACTACAAAGAGGCAACAACAATATTTCTCAATCAATCAACTGCAACCAAACCATACCGTGTAAAACTTGTGCCCATTCTTAATGATGCAATCAAATAACCATACATACATAGTGGACAGAAATGCCACAAGCACCCCAATTTCATTAATCATTTTTCCATTAAAAACACACAACATTGATTCATGCTTATAAGGATGCTACTCATACCAATGCATCAAACACATCATTGTGTATTGATCAATTATGAACAATGTTGGATTATTAATTAAAGAAACACAAGGACAACACCTAGGTATTTGATTTAACAATTCATTTTAATTAACCATGTTGAGCTTATATACTCAATAAGAACAATTGCAGAGGCTAGATGCTAAGCCAACACCACTGTCATACAATCCACTTTGGTCGAGCTGGTTAATTATTTCTATCAACAATATATAACGACCAATAGTAAACCTGATAGGAAACAACAATGTTCTCTGTCATCCCTCAGACTCAGGAGTTAAGGGTTTGTCCTGTGGCCAACACAGGGAGACTGAGGTCGATTCTTCTCAATAGAGAAAACCTTTGAAACCAATGGTGTACACATAGAGGACGACACAATTTACTTCGTGGCCAGGGTGAAAAATCCCATGATAGGAGAGGTATGAGCATAGGGGCCATGCTCCATTTGGGGCCTTGTAATGACTTAGCACATGTAGGGTATAACCCTCGTGGTTCTCTCAACCAACCCACTAACAACACTGACAAGAAGCAGAGCCGAGAAGAAGCAACATAACCTACTGCATGACCAACAAAAGCATGAACAACCCAATGCCCAAAATAATGTGCAGTGTGATCAGGCATCCCAAACCCATTAAACCCCATAAAATTCGAGACTGGGTATGGTAATATAAAATGCGTGAAGACAACCAGTCAATCCAAACCAAACGAAAACCCTTCAACTAAACTAGCAAAGATGACAGAGAGTCATTATGGTTGCTAACACATGAGGGTGACCAATAACACCTCAACTTCAAACATTTTTTCAGAGAAAGCCATCAACACTTCATCCAAAAAAAACACAATTTCACACAGTTTCCATACTCAAGGAGAACAAAACATGATACATTTGATCCAATATCCATTTCATAACCAGAGAAGACTCATGGATGGGAAAAAAAAAGACATACATGTAATCAAACACCTTAAAACGTGATTTGGTCGAGTGGTTCTTTTTTGCTAGGAAGTCGGAGCATAACCACAACAACAAATTTGAACAATAGCCTGATTATGGTGGCGGCCAATGAAGGAATAAGGGTGACGTGTAGTAAATTCACGTCGCCTCCATTCATGGTGCATTAATTCCTTCATACATGGCAATGAGATTTCCATCAACACAATTAATCAAACCATGTATTGAAACCATCACCCATTAAAACCAATAGCGTGGCCATATCACATTTCTAACTTATGCCATAACAGAATTCAACCAAGTTCCATATAATTCAACACTTTGCATAACCATTAGCATCTATTACCTTGTCAAATGTGTCACCAACATTCTATCCATCCAAATAATACCATATGCATATTAGCCATATAACTCAATCAAATCGCATAACTATTATTTGCTAGCTGGGATTTAACCATAATCATTTAAATCTTTCATGCATGTATTATAGCGTCTAGCATAGTTCAAATTATTCCCTTTGCATTTGTTGCATTGTTTTCATTTATTTCCAATTGCTTGTATGTGTTATTGCCTTTTTCCAATTGCCTTTTATGTACTATTACTATCATGTATGTTGTGTAGGTGTTCCAAGAATAGGTAGCAATGGTGTCAATGAATAACATAGGCTGTAGTAACAGAAAGAACCAATACTTCATAAGCCCAAACCATGGCCAATAAAAACAAGATCTCATCAACCATGTAAGCCATGTCAAACATCATCACAAACATTAAATATGAACATATATGATCTCCAATCTGCAAGGGGGGTCCCACCTACTAGTATTAATTAGCTTTTATAGTAATAGGGTTTAGCAACACTTTGTGGGCAAAACTTCATTGTGATTTTAATCATCAACAAACTGGCGAATCCACAGGGAAATTTGTTTTCAACGGATTTAAGAACTTAGAACTCATGGTCCCATAGACCAAGAACAATAAGTCAAGAAGATATAACCAGAATAATTATGCAACAGGGGGAAGTGAGCGGATTTAATGGAAAGATGACCGGGAAATTGGGAATAATTCATGAAAATTGTTAAGTATGAGGGGTTCTACCACTGTATGCATAATCATTCAACCAAAATCTGCTCTTAACTTCAAGGGGAAAACTTTTAGACTTGCTCTTAAAATCTCAATGGATGAAGAAATGGAGAGAAGAAGCGGGAGATAACTAATTCTTTATTAGACAGTAGTGGAAATATATAACAATTTCAAGGGTTCCTACGGAGGAAACATCATAACAACTGTGTAATATTGATTGTTATTGACTAACAATGCTTTGCAGGAGTGTCACTGTGGAAAAATTGATCCAACATCTTGTTTTCAACTGAAATAAAAACGTCAAAACAAAAAATCTAACAGAATAAAATGCATAAAATTAAAATAGTAAAATAAAGTGACAGAAAAGTAGAAGCAGTAGGAAAAGATTAAAACAGAAAACAGAAAACAATTACTGTAAGCAGAAAAATAGCGAAAAACTGAAAACAAGGCTATACTACTAAAATACATAAAATCCTGACAATGTTAGCGCTTTTCAAGTTGGTTCTACGTAATTCTTTAAGTGAAAACCGTTAGTGTTGTAGGAAAACAATCGCTACTGTAAATCCTTTAGAATGTAAGACTTTGTACCTAAGACAAAAGAGATATTGAAAGGACCCAACCATAATTTCTGAAATTTTGAATGTCTTCCCCTATCAGTGTGAGCTGAATCCCATAGCAGAACTTTTTCATTGACCTTAAACTTGACAGTCTTGAAACTCTTGTTGAAATACTTCTTAATAGTTTGCTGTCTCCTTTTAATATTATCCAAAGCAAACATCCTTTGTTCTTCCAAGGCTAGTAGTGCATTTACCCTTTGTGAAACATCTGAAGAATTTAATTCTTCGATCTGTAGCATCAACCTTAAGGAAGAAAGTTCCATCTCAGTTGGCAATAGATAAAATAAAAACTCAAAATCCATATTTCCTAGTTTGTGAGGCAATCTTTCCCTTGTTGATGATATCATCTTTTTGTCCTTCTGCACCTGCCTTAGGATGTTTGGAATCCTTCAGACTCATCTTGTTGATCATATGAGAATGATCATCCTTACAATGCAAGTGGGAGGACATGAATTTTCCAGAATTATTTGAAGATGCGGAAGGGGAAGTAGCGGCCTTCTCTTTGACAAAGGCATAATAGGCTTCTGTTTTTAGCCTTTTATTTGAATAACTCATCCCTGCATGCATGATTTATTAGCAAATAATCTTTTAAATAAACATGCATGCCAACTCTTTTAAAAATCTGAAATAGATTTTGGCTCAACAACATATCAGACTCATGCAATCCAATCCATACCAATTGTTAAACTGTGTGTCGATGAGCAGGGGGTGAACAAAGGGTTATGGGATATGTGAAGGGTTTGTATTGAGAAAAACATGATATAATGAGGGGGAAAAAAACACGGTTACTGCTCAACGACAACAACAATCAACTGTGATGCAAACAAAAAAAAACATCATTGTAATCCAACTAAGACATTGCCACTTCCAACTGCTTCAACATAAAAATCTCTTGACTGTAATCAATTTTAAAACAACGAATGAAAAATGAATATGGGAAGGAGAGGGGGTTTTAATTAATGGAAAGAGAAATAATTGTGGGGAAAGAGAGCGGATACTATCCATAAAATTAATTAAGTAATCCATATAAACATTCTGTCCAAAGAAATACACCGGCTGAATGACCATTGTGACCCAACCAACAACCACCGTGCATAGTCAAACAACTATGTTGATTAACTAGTTCACTGTGCATAATCAAATATTTAACATAGTGTCATTGAATCAAGACAATATGCATTCTACAAAAAACTGTAAGGGAACTCTATTTGTATTCATTAATATTTGAGAAATTTCCCAAATGAATACACAATCAATTTCTCCCACTCTTCTCATCAACTACTGCCAACCATTCAATCATCAAATGTAGACATAAAAAAATCGTGATTGATTCTGTCTCTAAATTCATTTAATAATTAAATTTCATACATAATGGATAGTCAACACCAGGATTCATATTCATCTTGCAAATATCCCGACTTGCCAATTAAGCACGCTGATAATTGATGCAGGAGCATTGCTATCACTCATGCGGAGCAAGACCCATCAACATCTAGGAATCTATATGGGAGCTCAACGTTGGCAGTTGTAGCAGATATTTTGAGGACCACCTTAACTCAGCGCTAGAATTAAGCTTTTGATGCACGCTCGAATTCAGTGGGAAAATCGTTGAGGCACACTTGAATGATTACGAGCAAAGTGGGAGATTCCGCTACGGCTCTAGAATGTGACTCATCCAAGATAGTCATTAGATTAAGTTTAGAGTAGGAAAGTAGCCATGGGAATACCCTAAGAACCCTCTGATAAATAGAGGTTTTGTATGCCTGAACGAGGTTGATCAGCTAAGGAAAGTTAGTAGGAAATCTTCAGTTTTTAGTTTTCATTTTTTTTGAATCACAGTTGTAACCATTTTTTATTATGAATAAAACAGAGAAAATTTTACTCAATGTATGGCGTGTGAACATTATTTTCATTTCTCTGTGTTTTTGTTTTCATGAGTGAATGAATGAATCTCTTTATGAGCATATGGAACTGTGAATGCTAGGATAAGCCTCAATTGTTTCTCTTCTGTCGAGTGGTGCAAAGTGTGTACATAGAGTGCAAGGAGTGCGTTAACGGGATCTGTCTAGATTCTGAAGTTCAGAAGAGATAACATGAGATTTTCCCTTTGCAAGGAGTGCAAAGACACTGGTGCAAGATGTGCATAGCCACCCACAAGAATTCAAATCTTGCGTAAAGATCTAGTGAAAGGAGTGCACAGGTCCAAAATTCGACCAAAGGTTGAAGGGATTTTGCAAGAAGTCGAAGGACTAGAAAAGGAGAATGCCAGGAGGATGAGGGGAATTTGTCTTCGAGAAATACTTTGGATCTGAGTTATTGAACTCCCTAAAATGCAAGGAGTGCGCAGGAAGTCAAAGTCTTCACGAGGCCAAGCTCAGGAGGAATAACACTTTTCATAAGTGTTGAAGAGATCCAAGAATAAGAATCTTTGGAGGAATAAAGGTCTGAAACCTTTGAACGCTCAGAAAATCTTCTAATTCCAAGGAAAGTATAAGTGCAAAGGAGGAAATATATTAGTCGTTCGATCTGAACGCTAGAGAATTAGAACCATCCATCAAGAGGGACAGGTGGCGAACGACCAACATTTCGCTGACTCATGCTTTGGAGAAGTCAAAGGGAAGATCACTAAGGGTTGGATCCAGGGTAGATATGGACTGTTGATCGTCCAGGGTGAAATATCAACATTTTGGGGATCGAAAGATTGGGGGTGACAAGTATTTCGACTTCGCGAAATGCGAAGTCCCGAAATCGTCGTGACCATCAGATTGAGGGAGGGTCTGGACTATCATATCTGAAGCATCGTAATTTTGGCTATGGGGACAACGAAGGTAAGGAGACTCCCAAGTCATTAAATGTGAAACGTCAACTTGATCACAATCATCGATCAAGGGAAGAGTTGGATCGTGGATCTCGGTTCCTCACGATTTCGGCTATCGGGTAAATAGAGGTAGTCGCACTCCCAGAGTCGTGAGATGCGAAATTGCAACACACCTTTCAATCAAGTGCATGGTCACTGCCAGTGGTCCCAAGGGAGAAAGGGCTTAGCAGAGAAGAGCTAGCGCTCGTTTGGCGTTGATATTTGAACAACGCTTAGTAGAAGGTTCGTGGGTCTCATACGACCTGCACCTTTGGAGAAAGGACTTGTGTAAGTGGGTTTTGGGTCTAGAAGAGGCCCGAAGAGTCAATCAGACTCAGTTTCTTGATCAATCCTAGACCTAGAGGTCGCACAACCCTTAGGAGAGAAGGGGGGTCTGCATCAAGTGGTATCAAATCTAAAAAAAACAAATTGTTTGCAGACCACAGACAAAAGAAGGAAGGTTAAAGAATACAGTCTGATACCATCAAGCGATATCAAAAGTTGAAGTTTTCTTACAGACAATAGGAAAAGGATACAAGACAAGAGAACTCGGATTTTTACTCTGTCTGTGACAGACAGTCGACACAATTTCGCCGAGGATAAGGGGAGAACAACCTTTATCCAATTGAGCTATAGAAAGGGAGATACGAGAACTCCATGCAAGATTAGAAGCAATGGAGGTAGCGCAGAGACGAGCACCTGACACTGGAGATGTCAGTGATGTGGAGAGAGAATAAGTTGTAGGTGAGAATGTCGTCGAAGAAGCTGCAGGAGAGGATGTTGCTGAAGAACTCTTGCTGAGAGCAGTTGCTAGATTGGGAGGCAGCGCCAAGATAGAAGTACCAATGTATGAAGGAAATTTAGATGCTGAGGAGCTGCTATATTGGATAAGATCCATGGACAAGCATTTCAATTATGAAGACGTCGATGAAGAGAGAAAGGTGAAGAAATATGTCACCAAACTAAAGGGACATGCAACACTGTGGTGGGATGAACTACAGGCTGAGAGGAGAAGCAAATGAAAACAAAAGATAAAGAGTTGGGACATAATGGTAGCCAAGCTAAAGGCTAAGTTCATGCCCAAAGATTGTCAGATCAATCTATTCAGGAAGATGCAGAACCTGAGATAAAAAGGGATGATAGTTAAGGAGTACACAGAGGAGTTCTATAGGTTGAACATCAGAACTGGACAAAGGGAGAGAGATGAAGAGAAAGTTGTCAGATATATAAATGGCCTAAGATATGAAATCCAGGATGAGATCAGTATGATGTCAGTAAGGATAGTGGAGGTTGTTTATCAATTTGCACTGAAAGTAGAGGAGAAGTTGGCTAGAAAACAAAGCCAGCGAGGAAGAGGTAAAATCCCAACCCCAAGCAGACATAAGGGAGTTACCCATGACAGAACACATCAGTATAGGGAAGTGACTGAGAAACCACACGGTCACTCAAAAAGAGGAGGAAGTTCCTGAGAAAGACAGAGTGGCAGAAGAAATTTTTCTAGAGGAAGAGGAAGAAGAGGAGGAGCAAACATAATATGTTATGCCTGTGGAAAGATAGGACACATGTCTTGGGATTGTCCCAAGAAAAAGAAAGAAGGAGGAGGTGAAGCTCACATTTCAGAAGCACAGAGAGAAAATGTTGAAGCAAAAGGAGCAGAGGATGGAGCATCCTTAATGTCGAGGAAGGTTCTCTTAAAACCAGAGGCAGAAGTTGAGAGGCTAGTGCAGTGGAACAGTCTCTTTAGAACAACTTGCAAGACTAAAGACAGAGTATGCAAGGTGATAATTTACAATGGGAGCACTGACAAATTAGTATCCACAGAGATGGTGGAGAAATTGGAGCTGGAGACAACTGCACATTCGAACCCATACAAAGTTTCATGGTTGCAGAAAGGACACCAGGTAATGGTTACTAAACAATGCTTGGTTGAATTTAAAATAGGAGGATATAGAGATAAAATCATATGTGATGTAATTCCCATGGATTTATGCCATATTTTGTTGGGAATACCATGGAAGTTTGACATGAATGTCATTCATGATGGGAGGAAGAATACATACACCTTGGAGAAGAATGGTACGACACACATGTTGTTTCTAATAGAAGAGAAGAAAGTGAAAGAGGAAGCCAACACAAGCATACTTCTCATGAGTGGGAAGGAACTCCTGAAAGAAGTCAAGGAAGAACAGGAGATGCAGTTTGTTGTGGTGAGGAAACCTAGAGTTATCCTTAAAAGTACATCAATGGATGATTTGCCTGAAGAAGTTCAGGAATTGTTGGATAATTTTGCTAACATAGTGGTGGATGAGCTGCCTAACTCATTGACACCCATCAGGGGTATCAACCATCATATCGACTTGATACCAGGAGAAAGTCTACCAAACAAAGAAGCATACATATTGACACCTTGAGAGAATGAGGAAGTGAAGAACCAAGTCTAGGAATTGTTAGACAAGGGTTTGGTCAGAGAGAGCTTGAGTCCATGCGCAGTACCAACTGTGTTGAGTCCAAAGAAGGATGGAGGATGGATAATGTGTATAGACTCAAGAGCCATTAACAAGATCACCATCAAGTATAGATTTCCTCTACCTAAAATGGATGATCTAATGGATTGCTTAAGTGGAGAAAATTTATTTTCCAAAATAGATTTGAAAAGTGGATATCACCAGCTCAGGATGAGAGAAGGTGATGAGTGGAAAAAATCCTTTAAGACAAATGAAGGTTTGTATGAGTGGATTTTTATTCCATTTGTCTTAACAAATGCCCCGAGTACTTTTATGAGGCTAATGAATGAAATACTGAAATATTTCATTGGAAAGTTTGTGGTTGTGTATCTAGATGATATATTGATCTTTAGCAGGACTAAAGAGGATCATTTGAGGTACCTCACATTAGTGATGAGGAGGCTACAACAGAAGAAGCTATTTATAAATCTGAAGAAGTCCTCTTTTATGAAGATAGAACTCATTTACTTGGGTTTTTTGATCTCTTCAAATAAACTGAAGATGGATCCAGAGAAGGTGAAATAAATCAAAGAATGGTCCTCACCAAGGAGCATGTTTGAGGTAAGGAGATTCCATGGATTGACAAGTTTCTATAGGAAGTTCATTAGAGACTTCAGTGGAATTTGTGTGTTGAATACAGTGAAGAAGTGACACAAGTATTTTAAATGGACAGAGGAGGCAGAGAGAAGATTCAATATACTGAAGGAGAAAATCATTAAATGACCAATTCTCGTCTTGCCGAATTTTGGAAAGACATTTTCGGTGAGATGCGATGCAAGTGGAGCTACAATAGGAGAAGTTTTGAGTCAGGATAATAGACATGTTTCCTATTTCAGTGAAAATATGAATGAGACCAAGAGAAAATACTCCACATATGACAAGGATTTTTATTCCATAATTCAAGACTTGAAGAAATGGAGACATTATCTTGTCCCAAAGGAATTTGTCTTGTATAGAGATAACCGGGCTTTACAATTCATAACCAGGCAGGAAAAATTGAATCAGAGGCATGCAAAATGGGTTGAGTTTATGCAAAATTTTACTTTTGTCATAAAACATATTGTTGGGAATGCTAAGAAAGTTGATGATGCATTAAGTAGGATATGTTTGATTCTGCAGGAATTCCAGGTGAAGAGCTTGGGGTTTGAACACCTTAAGGACATGTATTATGATGATACATATTTCAAGGAGGCATATGAAGCATGTGCAAGTCCTGTGCTAAGATATAGAAGCCAATGAACAAAATACATGATTCAAGAAGGATTGTTGTTCAAGGGGAATCAGTTGTGTATACCAAAATTCTCAATGAGGGATAACCTTTTGAAAGAAAATCATAGTGGAGGATTGGCTGGACATTTCGGCCATGATAAAACATTTACACAGTTGAGCAGTTCATACTATTGGCCAGGTATGATAACAGAAGTGACAAAGTTTGTGAACAGATTTAGAATCTGCCAACATGCATAAGGAAAAAGACAGAACAATGATTTGTATCAACCATTGCCAATACTCGAGAGGCATTGGGATGCAATAAGCATGGATTTTGTATTGGGACTGCCAAGAACGCAAGGAGGATTTGATTCCTTATTTGTGGTGGTGGATAGATTTTCAAAGATGGCACATTTTATCCCATGCCGAAAGACCATTGATGCGACACATGTTGCAAATCTATTTTTCAAGGAGGTTATAAGACTTCACGGCCTGCCTAGAAGCATTGTCTCGGACAGAGACACAAAATTTGTTGATCACTTTTGGAGAACCCTATAGAAGAAGTTGGGGACAAATTTGTCCTTCATCTCATCTTATCACCCTCAGATAGATGGACAAACTGAGGTGGTAAACAGAAGTTTGGGAAACCTATTGAGGAGTCTAGTCACTAAACACCATAATCAGTGGGATCCGATTCTGCCAGAAGAAGAATTTGCATACAATGACTCACCAAACAGGAGCACTGGAAAGAGCCCATTCTAGATATTGTATGGAATGCAACCCAGGGGAGTATTTGATTTGAGAGACTTGGAACAGAGTGAGATCAAGAGCATTGGAGCATAAGATTTTGCTGCAGAAATGCACAAGCTCCATAGCCAGATCAGAGGATAGTTTCAGAGTTCAAACTAGGATTACAAGCGCAGAGCGGATCAACATCGCAAAGAACTTCAATTTGAAGTAGGAGATTAGGTTCTGGCACATCTCAGGAAAGAAAGGTTCCCTAGTGGAACATATAACAAGTTGAAGATGAAGAAGATAGGACCATGTAATATATTGAGGAAGTTTGATGCAAATGCCTATGAGATTGAGCTACCAGATGATGTGATTATATCATCCATATTCAATGTTTCAGACCTACATCCTTACAGGAGAATCAATACAGAAGGATCGGAAGATCATGAGAAGATCTAGTGGGAGAAACAAATGCATGTAGTATAATAACCACAGATGGAGAATATCGTTGATTAGAGGATCGACAAAAAGACCAGAAGAAAGACCTATTTTGAATATCTGGTCAAGTGGAAGGGACACTCAATAGAATATGCCAGTTGGGAAAATGAAGTTGCTATCCAGAATCATGGAAATTCAGTACAGGAGCTCATGGATAGGAGTGCATGAATTTTTGTCAAGGGGAGTATGATGCAGGAGCATCGTTGTCCCTCGCATAGAGAAAGACCCATCAACGTCTAGGAATTTGTACGAGAGCTCAATGTTTCCAGTTGTAGAAGATATTTTGAGGACCGCCTTAAATCAATGCCGGAATTAATCTTTTGATGCACACTCAAATTCAGCGGGAAAATTGGTGAGGCATGCTTGAACGATTACGAGCGAAGTGGGAGATTCCACTATGGCTCTGGAATGTGACTCATCCAAGATAGTCGTTAGATTAAGTTTAGAGTAGGCAAGTAGCCAGGGGAATACCCTAATAACCCTCTGATAAATGGAGATTTTGTATGCCCGAATGAAGTTGATAAGCTAGGGAAAGTTAGTAGGAAATCTTCAGTTTTCAGTTTTCATTTCTTTTTAATCACAGTTGTAACCATTTTCTCTTATGAATAGAACAGAGAAAATTTGACCCAATGTATGGTGTGTGAACATTGTTTGCAATTCTCTGTGTTTGTGTTTTCATGAGTGAATGAATGAATCTCTTTATGAGAAGATGGAACTGTGACTGTTAGAATAAGCTTCAATTTTTTCTCGTCTGTCGAGTGGTGCAAAGTGTGTGCACAGAGAACAAGGTGTTATAACCCTATTTTGCACCAGACATGCTTACCTGGAATCAGGCCATCTCAGATTCCTTCTTTCCCAAAACACTGCTGAACAACTCTTCTTAAAAACACCTTTTTATAAAGTCCTACGTGCTCTTCTCCATTACTGCATGCGTGTACACGCTAGCTGACCCAAAACAACACGCATGTACCTACAAAAGCACGAAAAAAAGAAAGTTGCTGACAGAACACACAACCTTGGGTGAGTCAAATAAACCTTTCATCCATGCATGGCCGATGGTTTGACCAAATACCTAGCTTCTTCTAGCCTATAAAAGAAGGGTTAGGGGCCCATTTGGGAGGGGAGAATCATAGCAAAGAAACTATACCTGATTGTGCATTCCCTTTGTCCCAACCCTTTAGCCATCCTTGTGCAAAGAGAAAGATAGATCAAAGAAGTTGGAGGACAATTGAAGAGGAGCCCAGGACCAGGTTCATGGAGCAGTGGTCAACTTCATCATTATAAGTTGATTTGTTGAAGTTAATAATAAAGAAGTACTTTTCCCGTCCCACCATATGAGGTTTTCATGGTTTATTGCATACATGTTTATTGAATCTCTAACCCATTAATCTATATATCAAGTTCATGTGGAGTTCTTTGTTTGTCTTGTGTGAATGCATGCCAGCCTTGGGAGGAGAGATGTAGTCAAAGAGCGATCAAGCATGAAAACGGATCTATATCAAAATTGAAATACAGTATGCTCACTTGATCTTCTTAACTATGTATTTTCTTAAGAATAATGGGGATTAGGTCTGGGACGATGGTAGAAGGTAGGAATCTTTAGGTCTTTTCTGCATGCATAATAAAACCCTAAGTGCTAGTCCGTAGAGGGATTTTCCACTCACAACAGAATTGGCAACCATACTGGGGAAATCTCTAGGGTTTATGGGAATATTTTTGGGTATTTTTAAGAACTGGTTTCATTTCCTGTTTTTAAAGTTTCTGCAAAAGTCTGACCTAACAGAGATTCTGGTCTTCCATACCAGTTATCTCTATTTCTTTGCTTGACTGTATTCTTTTTTCCGAGACCCACAGAGGTACACACGGTATGTATAAGGTCTGCATACGTGTACCCACGCCCTGCATTCTTATAGCCCGTGTGTACACGCTAGCCAAGGAAGTGTCAGTCGCGTGTATGATTCCAGAAAATTTCTTTTAAAGAGGCAATCATCCTCTATCCTGTCAGAATTAGTCCTTCTTAGGGGTTTTCTAGAACTCTTTCTAGTCTTGGTTGTTTGCAGTCTATAGATTAGGTTTCACCTTGGATTGGTTTGTTCTATGAATTTTTCCTTGAATTGTTTTCTTTTTTCTGTTAAAGTAAGTGTTTGAGTCTTCAAGAGATTCTGGTTCTTAGTACCAGTAGTCTCTGCCTGGGATGGCTTGCTTGGATTTTCATTTGTCTTAGAGTTTCAGATATACATGCGGCCTGTATAAGGCTAGCACACGTGTACATGAGCTCTGACTTTACACAGATCGCATGCACACGCTTGCTGTTGAACTATCAACGGTGTGCTTGTGGAGAGAATTTTTGTTGAAGGTGAGGCAATCATCCTTTGCTTTGACAAGAGTCATACCTCTAAATTTTTTGGGTCTTTGTCATAGCAGTCAGTAACTTAGGTTTGATCACAACAATAGCTTTCTTTTTTCATTTAGAAGTTTTTCTCAAAATTTTCTTTTATAGGGTTTTTAGACAAGTGTGAGAGTCCAATTTTAATTTGCTTGTGTGCGATTTTTAAAGTGAATCTTTGCGATCTGTGCTTAGGCCAGAAGTTTTCTTGGTATTGACTTGTGATATTTTTCCTTTTTGCTTTGTGAGCATTCAAATAAAATAAAAAAACTTTTATTTCTTTGTTTGGTTAAAAAGTGTTGTTTTGCAATAGTAACCAGGGAAAAGTCTTTGCTTTCATAAGTTCTTGATGGTTTACTAAGATCATAAGTAGCTCGTAGTCGAGTGAAATCCTGCTTTGATTTTTTTGTTCAAATATCTTAGAAAAAATCTTAAGTTTGAAAAGTTGTTTAAGAGTTGAGTTAAGTAAAGGTTTTTGTTTCCAACTTTCTGTTTATTTTGCTTTCGTCTTTCAAACAACACTAGTTTCACTTTCATAACCTTTGAATTAAGACAAGCCATAAAAATTAACGCTAAATCTAAAATTCATTAGACGTTTTATGTTTGTAGGGTCAACCAACTAGTTTAGGGTTAGGGCCTTGAATTAGGTTGGAGAGGAAACTCTTCAAGGCCATTAAAATCAAACATTGGAGTCTGAGTTAGGGAGTGTCAAAGTCCAGTATCATGAAAGTTATCCGGGACCCCCCTCTAACACAGGGGATAAACACGAGGTCACGTGTGGAAAGGTAGCGGAGATAACTCCTCCAAAGCTGGACCAATCGTACTGGAGAACACATATAGAGGGCTTGTCTTGGGATTTCGTCGATTGCATTTGCCACGGAGCTTCGTGGGTCTCGAACCCGTTCAAGGTCCTCAGTTGTCTTCCAGACCACTTGATTTTGATACCTTTGATAGGTTTCGAGCTTGATACTCTTCTCATTTTGTTCTACCCGATTTTCGACTGTACCCGCCTGGTGACTGTTCGCACGCTGGCACCCTAGTTGCCTATCTTTTTAGAGACATACACAAGTGACTGTGGGGGTATACCGCGGTACCTAGGATAGACATTGGGCCACACTTTGTAGAGTATACCCAGAGGGTGCTTCCATGTTCGAGTTGAACTTGCACTGGTAAGTTGCTCTAGTGTTGGTTGTTGTAATTGTTCTTCCAGTTAGTTTAGTGTTTGCTTGTTTTATCTAGTAGGGACTTTTTTAGTGTGTGTTGTTTTTTGAACGAATAGAAAGCCCTAGAGTGTCTTTGATCTTCTCACACAGTGGAGGATCATGAGCTCTACTGGTCATGAAGGCTTCTGGGCCTGTCGCTGGTTACACTAGAGCCACCCTCACCACCACTAAGGTGAAATATAGACCAACAAGGGTCTTTTGAAGCGACTGGGTCACAAGAAATTGTGCCCGATCATCATACGGAGGAAACGACTGTTTTAGACTTTGGAGCGAAAGCTCTTGGTCCACCTGAAACTCCAACCATTGAACTTTCGACACCCATCATCATACTAATTCAGCCTTACAAGTGCCAGATAGTGTTGCACACAGCAATGGAAACAAATGATGTCACTCCTTATGGAAATTCTTCAATTTCCACTACGGTTGTCACCACAGGAGAGTTTCCACCTCCTAACCCATCATCACTGGTCTGAGCCACCATGGTCTCGACCACCTCTACCTCACATAGTGGTCCGATCCCATCTATGGCAATGGCCACAACCCCTTTCACACCAAGTGCGACAGGCCCTCTGTTCTCATACGGGATGCCTATCTCAGGTACAAGTCCTGTACTTTCCTACTCCACTTCACAGACTTTAGGTCTAGGGGCAGGGAGCTCTAACGCTCCTCTACAAGGCCACATGGGGGGCACTTCAGCTCCTTTTAATTCTTTCCCTTATGAGGGAGGTCATATACCTCCTTCATCCCCTTCGCTCGGTGGCACACATCAGCAATCCGCCAGGCCACCTGCACACCATAGTTTATTTGGAGCAAGGAGTCAAGGACCACCTTTGCATAATATGTCGATAGGTTTGACATTGTTTTCTTTGTTCGGTGCATTTGGTAACAACGCCTTCTCATCAGCTGCTTTCCCGACTGGGGGCAGTCCCAGTTTCAGACAACCTATTCCTATGCAGAGTATTATTCCTGCACAGGGGGCACACCCATGAACTTCTTCCGCATCAGGGCCTTGGAATTCTTGGCAGGGATCCCTTCCCTTGTCAAGAATGCTGATATGGGGAAATTATTTTCACAATCAATGGAACCCTAGATAGGTTACTATGCCTATCCCAATGGGATCAACATGGGGAAACCCTTCCCAAATTCCTCTGAATGCAATGCATTCCCAACCGTCTGCGTCCTATTTTGGGAATCATTCGATGATGTCTCCTCACACATAGAATCTATATGCTGGTCATGGCCATGGTTTTTACCAGAACCCAGGTCAGCTGCCGAACTTTTCCTGGAAACTTGGTGCCAGTCAAACTCTAGGTCCCTTTTTCCCAGGTTATCACCTACAACCCAAACTACCTTTCCTGGCAACCTTGCATTTGCTAGACTTGACAAGGTTGTTGAAAAACCCTATCTGTCACGATCCGCATTGGCCCCCTATGCCGACGAAGTTGCCTTTGGACATACCAAAGTTTGAAGCCAAGCCTAATGAAGATCTAGGAGATCATGTGACTACCTTCCATCTTTGGTGCTCATCTAACTCATTGAAATATGACTCCGTACATTTGCGATTGTTTCAACGTACTCTCATTGGGAGTGCTGCAAAATGGTACATTGAACTCGACCGCTCAAGAGACTCTTCCTTCGATGAATTGGAAATGGCTTTCCTAAGCCATTTCCAATTACCTGTGAGATACGATGATGGCACAAAATTGCTGGCCAATTTCGCACAAACAAAAGCAAACCATATCTTTGATCACATCCTAGAATGGAGATACTGGAAGAGTTTAATTAAGGTACCAGTCCCACTAGCATTCCTGCTCGAGTGGTTTCTTAAGTATTTGGTCCCACAGTTATCCAAAGACGTTGTGACGTCGGGAGTATTTTCTGAAGAAGACGCCATCATGAGAACTCAACAACGTGAGCTAATCTATTCTCAGTTCAGTTTATTATACTAGATCTTGCCAGATGCGCCATGCTCAATACTTGTTAAAACCAGACAGAGAGATGGACCACATGCTGATGGTATTGTTGGTTCAACACAAACAAATACTGTTGAGCAACTGACGAAGAAATTGCAGCAGTTTTCTATACAACACACAACGACCATCCAAACTACTGTTTTGGCTGCTCCCCCTACTAAAACGTCATATGTACACACAGTGAAATCGACAAATCCAAAGGCCACCCAACAGCCTGAAGGAAAGAAGAAACAATGAAATAAGAGTAAGGGGGATAAGAAACCCACTAATAATGCTGGTAGGGGAAACACTGAGAAACGAAAGGCAAGGTATCCATGCAACTTGTGCACGAAAGACCACCCGACCCACCAATGTCCTTAGCTTGCAGAGGCCCAAAAGTTTGTGACACAACAATAACCTGTCATGTTAACCAATCCATTTCAGCATGGGAGAAACCTAACCCAAGCCTCTACAAGCATGGAAGGGGGTAGTCAAGGAACCTCTCCATCTTTGAACAATCTCGCATCCGTGAATGTGTATATGATGAAGGGTGATGCTTTTATATCGACTACAGTGAATGACTACAGTAAACCAGGCACTTCTGAGAAGGGAAAAGAAGCCGAACTCCCATCCTCTATAGATTGAGAAGACCTTGGGCGAAACAATGACACACATATTAAAAGGCACGTTCAAAAAATCTTCTCACAACCCAAATGCAAGGGCTGCCCATAACTATTCTGTGGTGGAGGATTTGTCTCAAACCCCTTGTGCGATGTTCACTTTGGAGGTTATCCAAAGCTGCCCTTCCCAGAGGAAAGCTTTGTTAACTGCTTTAGGATCTACCGAGACTTGTAATCCAGGTACCATCATGTTGGATACAACCGACTTAAAACCTCATCTACCTTACCATGTGGCGTTTCAGATAGTAGAGGCTCACCCCAGGAAAAATTTGACTCGAAATATTTTCCGCACGGTGTGTTGGAGCCGCCCTTGTGTTTTATAGCCCGTCACAATTTTCATTTTTGATACTTGAAATCTAAAGATGGTCTTATTTTTCCCTGAGATTTTGAAAGCTCTGCAACCTTGTCACGTAAGCAGTGATGCTCTTCTACTCTCTAAACAAGTCCACTTTCGTAAAAATGTTCGCTCTTTTATGTTTTACTTCGGGATCTTGCAAGTTGGATACTATAATCCATGAGTTCACACGTCCTGAGTTGCGAAATGGCGTAGTCATTTTAAATTTTCACTCAAGACAGTAACCGGGGTAAAATCTTTAACTCATGATTAGACATCCTCGGGGTTTCGCGCCTTGGCGTTCTCCAAATCCGAAATTTTATTTTTACAGCCCCGAGAGCCTAGAACGCGAAGATCTTTTTGGATAACCCATGTCAAAGATCAAAGGAAAAAAGCTAACCATGGTAAAAGTTGTTCTCGGCCTTTTGCCACTCGTCATTATCTTTTTCGAAGTTTCCAGCTTCTAAACCCCGACTCCCGAAGTCACGAGGTAATTATAACATGATTAATTAATCACCTAATCCAAGATTTTCTTCCTCTTAATTGAGTCTTAATTATCGCCATCTCACGGTTTTGCGACTCAGCATACTAATTTCCCAGAAACTTGTCTTCGAAGTTCTGAGTTGCGATATGGCGAATAAAATGATTATAAATTTAATTATGCCCCAAATCGCGGTTACCGTTAATTAAGCCAAAGTCGGTCCTTGCGATCTCGGGAGTTGGAGACTCAAAATGTTAAAAGGAAATCCACGATGTAACGAACAACGAGAAATTGATTAGCATTGGCGGGATTGGATTAATTAAGCTAAAGCAAGATATATCCCGCGCCTCGAGGTTTTCACGTTTCCCGAGGTAGCCATTTCTCTCCATACTTCGACTGACTATCAAACCTCCA
This sequence comes from Picea engelmannii, assembly GCA_009831015.1. Lineage (NCBI taxonomy): Eukaryota > Viridiplantae > Streptophyta > Pinopsida > Pinales > Pinaceae > Picea > Picea engelmannii. The sequence goes on along the minus strand of ML780568.1, from coordinate 553,103 downwards.
GAAATTTATGGCATTTATGGAGAAATAGGGTAAATCTACGCATATAAGATCGGATTTTACGCAAAAAAATTATTTCTAATTACGATTTGACAGGTTTATTTTGAAAAGTACCGAGTTTTCAAATATATATAAGAGTTTCGTTTCATTATAACGAACGCATTTTCATAAGCATGCAAAGCTCATCACTTCTAAGTAAACTAATTTCTGCATGTATACGTAGTTCTATCGCAGAAGAGAAAAAGGCGAATGTCGAGGTCGCAGGACAAGGCTTAGACAATGTCTCTGATACTTCACCCCAAAGAGTCGACTCGGTCCCTGACTGGTCATTTGTGTCAAATGTTCTGCAATCAGAATTGGTGGATTATTCATATGACTCTGACGACAACAAAAGGGATGATCTACACACCAAGTACAATATAGTCGTCCAATCCGAAATGCACAGAGTAGCAACCAAGCCATGGTTTCTCCCATATTATGACATGATCCGATGGGCGTTGGATCACGTCGACATACCCACCAGGACTATCATGAATGGGTAGCGGGTCACGGTCGGGACTTTTAGGCCAGAACATATCCAAACCATGTATAAGCTCCCGATGACATCTGAGTATACATATGGCGATGAGTTCCTGGAGGAATTCAAGGAGAAAGAGTGCACCCAGTACGACAAAACCATGCCCAGTTTGATAAAGGATTGGGTTTCGCGCACCGTGAAATTCAGAGAAAATGACCAGGGCGTTTATTCAATCGCTTCGTTGGAGCCTCAGTATAAATATGTGGCCATGATGACATGCCAACTATTTGGGAGAGAGGACACATCGCATTTTTTCATTTCGTGGGTGCCTCTAATGTTTCGGGTCGCATAAGGTTGTTCGTTTAATTGGGCAAAGATAATCTCGGATAGTCTGGCCAACCGGGTCACAGAATATCGGGAGCAGAAGGAAAATGGAAGGCCATCCTCATTCTTCATGTCCACATATATTATGGACGCAATATGTTCCATGACACCATTTCCATTAATGAGCTGGGGTTGGACTCCCGCCCAAGAAAAACCCATACATGTGTATCACGACAAACTATGGGAGAACAAAGCAGAAAAGTTCGTGTATGAAATTTTTAACTGGGTGATGGTGCCCCTGCATGTTGCCATTTTTGGTCACCCGCCACCACGTATCTCGGACAGCATAGCAACAAATCTTAGCAGCATAGCGGACTGGTACGTGGAGGCTGAATTTTCATACTTCAGAGTTTTCGAGGCTTCTGTTCCCCCACATGCGCTGCCATTGTTAATCCCTGACAAGCTGGCTTGTCGCGAGGTCGCCTGGCAGACAGTAATTGGTGGGGTGAGTAAAGAATTAAAAGGGTACTCGAAGAAGATATGGCCATTTTTCCCCATTCGGCTGAATTCTTATTCCTTATTAGATTTCGGGCATGCCAAAGCCGAGACTGCAGCCCTAGAAGACCTAAATTTGGTCTCCATCGAGTATAAGAAACATGATCCACAAAGGGTTGTGAGAAACCATTTATCAAATTGTGGGCTCAAGATATTTGAGCATGAGAATTAACCCTCAGATGACATTTTCCGAGGGGCGAGGTCTTATGAGGAAGTTCTAGCCCGGATCCGATCCTTAGCACCCGAAGACATAGCCGCTGTATTAAAGTTCCAGGAACATAGATGAAGTCGTCTTCCCACTGTGTTGTGAGGAGGGAGTCCGGGTGTTTCTGATATGGAACTGAAGGATACTGAAGATCCCAAAGATGCAACTCCTGATTCAGGAAAACACCAGGACGAGGGGAAACAAACAAAGAATCTCGAAACAGAGGCACAGACTCCGGACCCACCAAAGAAACAGAATTCGGGAACCGAGACAAAGACCCCTGACCCGCTAAAGAAGCAGGACCCGGTCGACACCCTAGGAAAATCAGCGAAGCAAATCTGGGAATCCATCACTTCTGTCACCCCCTTGTAGTCGACATCAGGAAATATCGAAGAAGGATGGATATTCCATGAGGATCTGAGGCCCGTAAGAGCAGAGGAACTTCCCCCGAATGAGTTTTTCTTTGATAAAAAAGGAAAAGCAGTAGTAAAGAGGGAATTCTACGAGGAGGGAGAGTCGACTGCTAAGAAGTACAAAGTTATGACCGATGGAAAGAATAAAAAGAACGAGCAATTCACCACTGAGATCGCAGGGATGCTAGGAGTGTATGCATCGACGAATCAATTTTCGGTCGGACTTTTAAAGAACCAACTCAAAAGGAAAAATCGCCTGATCAGGACTCTCGAGGCCAGATTGGCCTCGGCCACGGAAAATGCTAAAGGCCAGGTCAACGCAAAGATAGAGCTGGCCCAACTGGCTGATAAAAATGAAATAGAGGTGCTCAAAACCAAGCTCGAGCAAGCACAGCTAGTGGTCCGAGACGACTGGATACAGGCAGGTCAACAAAGGGATTTGATTAAAGAGCTGCAGGCTTAGGCGGTGATCGCCGAAAGTAGAATGATTGACGTGGAGATGTTCAAATCCCAGGCCATTGGAATTCGGAGCAGAATCTCTTCGGCTCAGCAGAGTTTGCTTGCCAGGATAGGAGAGATCCAGGAAAATTGTCTGTTGGTGAACCAGGTTTCCGAGAACCTGACTACCAGAGAAAGGGATGCAGAAGGGTCATAGGTCACCTTCCAAGACGCGGTGATAGCCATGAATAATAGAGTTTCGGTAGGTTCTCCTGGGCTCGCCATCCCAGAACAAACCAGAGGTAATATTCTGCTGAAGGATTGGGAGCACAACATTGCCCTGGGCAAGAAGCAAACCCAAAAGGTAACCAATTCTTTAGAAGAAGCCTTTAATTCCATAGACGATGAGCTGTTGGGTATGGACAGTGGAGGCGATGCAGAATCATTTATGCAAATGAACGTGGAACATATATCACTTAATCTGAAAGAGAAATATGAGAGAGATTCGACCGATATCTCTCAGATAGATACGATGGACATGGCCCAAGTTGATAAGTAGATGATCAAACCTAGCGTGCAACTAAGTGCCCTCGACATCATCGGTACACAAATGGAGGACAAGCTACAACAGTTAGCGTGAGAATGTTACTTCCTCGAGGCCAGCTGTGAAGAAGAACCTTCACGGCTCATATCTCAGCTTGTGGAAAGATGTATCGCCTGCACCGAGTCCACGCAAAGACGAGCACCTGTCACTAAGTGAAGACAGAGTAGGGGAAATGGAGCGATTGCTCTCTCCTCTGTCATAACCAAAATTTTGTGACTATTGAGATTCTACCTGCTTTGTAAAATTGTATAAATATACCCCAGAGAGAAATAAACAAGGCTGGACCCTTTTTGATATTTTGTAAGAGAGTTTTTGCATTGAGATTTAATACAAGAAGATCCGAGATTCTCAATTCTGTCACTACTGTATTACAAGTTTGCTTTCTTGTTCCTCAATTTTCAATTTCAATTCATATTCATAATTGATGTGATTCGTTATACGTTAGTACGACCACTACTATAACGAATAAATTTGGGTTTTCTGTAATTGTTTATTGTCTTTCCTCTATCAGCGGTGTAAGACCAATCTACAGTTTCAGAATTCTATATGTATTTTTTGTTACATCGGTTATTTTCTTACATATTTTCTTCTCTCGTTTACTTCGTGAGATTTTCCCCTGGTAGGAACCTGACACTGTAAATGGCTCAACGTTTTTCTCCCATCTCGCCCCTCTTATTAAAATATAATATAGTTACGGGAACGAGCCTTAGATTTGCATCCGTATTCTAATTCTGCAACCGTGAGTTCTCTTTTACAAGACTAAACTGAGACAACACTTAACCTTTCTTAAAGTTTTTCCTACCTGTGCTATTCCCCCATGATAGTTCCTGTACCAACTCAACCTAACGTTGAACTCGGACTATTGAACCAAATACACATTGCCTTAAACCTCTTCGATACCATTCTTAAAATGACAACTAACTGGGCCGAACTCGAACAATCATGGGCAACCATTGAACGAGATATAAGTATCCAGGAGCAGTTCGAAGCCAGACAATGCCAACAAAGGAATCTCCCTTAGCTTCTCTCTCTGAGGGTTGACGTTTCTCCCTTATCCATATTTTAATCACTTTTGGATGCCTTGACACTGTACTTCTAATCCTTAAGTACAGACTCGGGAACAACATCTTTCTGGCGCTGTTGTTGGGGACCGAAGTTACGAAATCTTTTTCCCTGGGAAAACGACAAATTGTTTTTCATTGAAAGTGTTACCCTTTGATAGTGAACAAAGAGTACACACCTTTTAAGGCTTTTTATCTTTCACTTGGCGACTCCATGAAGAAATAAACTGGCATTCGTTCGAAGGAATACCAGACAAAACCCGGATGGTGAGCAGATTATGCCCGTTACCGATCCCGAAAAAATTCTAAAGGCGAGAGGCTCTTTCAAGTCTACCACTGTTGTTTACCAACTTGAAATCCCATCACCGAAGGCTGAGAGTATTTCCGAACCCTCAACTTCACTTAGTCCTCACGTCCCTTATCCTTCCTCACCAGGCTTTCCTCTTCACGAAGAAAATAAAGATCCCCGTGTAATTTTCCACAACCCCCTTTATAACCTCCCACAAACCCCGATGGTAGCTGCCAGAGGAGGAGGTGGAGGGTTTATAGGAGGAGGAGGAGGGTTTTTCGGAGGAGGAGGGGGAGGAGTCCCTCTAGGAGGAGGTAGAGGAGGAGTCCCTCTAGGAGGAGGTGGAGGTCAAGGACCTGCCCCCCCTCCCAGAGTTTTCGCGAAAGTCGCAACCAGATATGCTCCATTAGTATTGCCCATTCCTCTACATGATCATCCAGAAAATTACATAAAAAACTTACCAAAGTTCACCGTGGAGGGAGATCTGACCGTTGCTGAACATATTAATTTTTTCGACCAATTCACAGACATCTTCGATATTGAGCACGAGGATGTATATTCGAGACTCTTTGTCCAAACTTTTGAAGGTCATGTCCAAACCTGGTTTCAGAGCCTACCCACAGCCTCGATCCTATCATATGACGCTTTGGAAGATGCTTTCCTCAGACAATGGGGTGAGAGAAAATATCATCTCTATTATCTAACCGAATTTGGGTCTTTGAAGAAAAAGAACTCGAAAACAGTCATGGAGTTCATTCAGAGATTCAATAAACTATACAATAAAATCCCAGCTGAGGTCAAACCATCCCAACCCGCGGCCAAAGAGACTTTTGTCAGAGCTTTCGAGCCGGATTTCACACTACTTTTGCGAGAGTTAAGGGGAGCCACCTTAAACGACATGCAGGACGATGCGGTAGAAATAGAGTCTAACATGATGGCTTCGAGTAAGCTTAAATCTAGATTAGAGACTGGAAACCAAGAGCCCAAGTGCTTTAGAGAACAAGTAGGTCCTTCAGGGTCCAATAGAGCCTCCGACGATAGGGTGGACGATATGGCTAGGGTGATTACAGAATTGTCAAATAAAATAACTCGGATGGAACTCAAACAGGCCAAGGCTAACTCTTACCCCAAAAAATATTTCAAGAGGAACCCAAACCCCCCAAACCAACAAAGACAAATAAAAAAGGAAGATCAAAAAATACAAGCTCCCTTGAAGAATGAAATTTTTATAGGAGCTAATGATTTTCAAGACTTCGAGGATTCAGATAATGATGTCACAAAATTCGGTGATTACTGTAGTCAACCATATTTGACTCATGAAGACTACGAAAAATATATAAATATGCCAAAGCTGTCAAATGAGAGTGAGGACGGTGATCACACCAAGATCTGTGAATCTAAATCAGAAAATGAGATAATGATGGCTGATTTTCAACCAAAGTACAATCTAAGATCTAAGAATAAGCCCACCTCCATGATTCAACCCAAGAAAATCCTTCAAAGAGGCCAAGCTTATGAGCCTCCTTCGGATGAGACCCCACTACCCAACAACAAAACTAGAAAAGTAAGTACTCAAGAGTCCGAGGTAGAAAAAGTTGGAACTCAAACACAGTCAATTGAACCCGTAAGTAAAGCCACGTCTTCAACTAGAACCATGAATGATAAATTGGTCCAGACAAATAAGTCAGAAAGAAATAATTCAGAAGTCTCAACCGGAGAAAGAGACAAGGTGAGTGGAGCTTTTAGTTTTGAAAATGAGTTAAACAAAATTAAGATACCAATCCCTTTGGTGGAATTAGCGAAAAAACCCCATTTATCGCAAACAAATTACCAAAATGATAGGTGTCTCTGAGCTAGAAAGCCAGTTCGACATCATAAACTTGGAAGATGATAGACCTAACATCACTTTCGGTCCCCATTTTGAAGGGTCCAAAGACAACATCGCTCCCTTTTATATCACCTTGAACGTATATGACCAGTTGCTGCATAATTGTATGTTAGACTCCGGAGCTTCCCATAATGTTATGCCCAAGATTATAATGGAGAAGCTGGGTCTCCAGATCACAAGACCCTAGGGAAATATGTACTCTTTTGATTCGAGGAAAGTTAAATGCATGGGGATGATAAAGGATCTAGTAGTTACCTTGGCGTAGGTCCCGGTTAAGAGTATCCTGATGGATGTGGTTATCGTCGATATTCCCCCTAAGTATGGCATGCTGTTATCTAGGTCATGGGGGGCCAAGTTGGGGGGTTCTCTTCAGTTATACATGACTTATGCCACAATACTTGTGTTCAGTGGTCAGTTCACTCGTTTATACAAAGAAACAAGATTATCATATACGGTCAGTGACCCTCAAAACCCGCACAACTTCCCTATTTACATTGCAGACCAGGATCTGGGAAATTGCATCTTGTCTTTTGATGATGGTCTGGATGGTTGCATGGAGGAAATAGATACAAATCAAGAAGAGTAAAACCCCTTGATAGAAGATCTGTGTAATATTGGTATCTAGAAAATGTATTTTGACAGTGCTTCGTCTTCTAAAGGGGCAGGTGCTGGAGTGATTTTGGTGGCACCTGAAGGTAAGTTCATTGTCCCTTTCTCCTATTGTTTGCAGTGGGACATATATTACACTAATAACGTATGCGAGTATGAAGCATTGATATTAGGATTAGAGGCTGCCAAAAAGATAAATATAAAAAACTTGGAGGTCTATGGTGATGCAGAATTAATAGTAAAACAAGTAAACTGACAGTACCTAGCCAAGCACCCCAGACTAAGAGCGTATAGGAACTGTGCTTGGGATCTCATGGAAAATTTTTTCTCATCTGTAAATATCCATTTTATCCCTCGCACAGAGAATCTACATGCTGATGCATTGGCAAAGGAAGCTTCAACCTTATCTCCTCACATGACCTTCAAACTGAAGTATCACATTGAAATCAGATACAAACCTTCCATACCAGACAATATCTGACACTGGCAAGTCTTCGAAGACGATGAACAAATTAAGAAATTCCTTACAACAGTAGGTGAATTCTCTGAAACTCACGTTGACCAAGAAAATCAGAATGATTCTATGTGGATCATGCAAGAAGGAGAGGAACCTGAAATCTTCCGAGAAAAAATTGCGGATCATCGTATGCTATTCCTTAAAATCAATCAGATTCCCAAAGGATTGATTCCTTTGGAAAGACTTTTTGATCAGAACAATGTACCTGTAAAGTCTACTTTACAGCCCCAACCAGAAGAGGTCGAGGATTGTGATATAGGAACCAAAAAAGAACCCCAGATGGTAAAAATATCGAAGTTCCTGTTGGAAATACTAGAACAACTGAGAGGGGGGGGTGAATCAGTTGTTTATAAGCTTAAACAATTTTATGCCTTTTAAACAATTATTAAGATTTCTTCATGTGTCATCAACCAATCATATAGCATATGGACAGTAAGAGTAAAAATCATCAGTCACACATAAAATACACACAGAGACA
>ML780568.1:486786-537035 GCA_009831015.1 Picea engelmannii | reverse complement strand
ACCCACTAGAAGGAAGCACCAACTCCCTGAGTACTCCAGCACCAACTGGATGGAAGCACCAACTTCCTGAAATTTCCAGCACCAACTGGATGGAAGCACCAACTTCCCGCTACACAGGCTCCAACCTGCATAACAGAGAACACATGTTCTCCCTAGCACCACCCTACCACCCTGGTTTCTCTGGCTGCAACTAGATGGAAGCTACAACTTCCTGTGTTCAAGAACCCACTTGAACTTCTGAGGACAATAGTCCTCCCGAGCACCTCCCAACCTCCCTAAACTCAATGATTAAATAAAAATTCAACTTTACAGATAAATCAGTTCATACCAATTTTACTTTGTTCTGTAAATCTTGTCTTCTGCTGCTTGCTCTACCATTCTGCTCTGCTTCTGCTCTGCTCTACCATTCTGCTCTGCTTCAGCTCTGCTCTATCATTCTGCTCTGCTTCAGATATTCATTTCATTTCCCTTCTGCATATAAATCAGACTTCATCCTTAACTCCTTCTTCTTTCTCCTTTCTAACTATTTCGTTCTTTTTCCATTCAGAACAGCCAGCCAAATTCAGTCTTGCTCATTTTCTTTTATACACAATTCCTTAACGATTCCACTTCCCCTTCCAGTGGGAAATCCGAGGACATCTGTCATGGCAACTGAAATGCTAACCGATTCGTCATCCTAAGTCCGTTTCATAACTGAAGCGTTAATGTGTGAGGAGGAACAACAACCCTCCGATCATTACTTGATCCAATGGTTCAGATCCCATCGGGATTTCACTCATCGCGATTTCAGCATTCACAGTGTCAAAATGCACATGTACTCGGAACCTTCGATTCTCTGATCCCCGATGTGCTCCTTTCCCGAGCTTTAGTCCCTTCTGGCTGAGCCCTGATCCACGTGACCGTTACCCATGACCTTTCGTCGGGATTTCGGGGTTTATAATGATAATGTGCATACGTCCTTTGGACCCGTGATATGCCGATCCCCGACTTCCTCTGTACTCCTTACACCTATCCTCCACTGACTCCTAGGTGGCCCACACATTATATGCTTTATCGGAAATCGCGTATCGTGATTTCGCGATATCTGATGTTCTAAGTTCTTGTCAATACAAAAACCCGATCCCAGAAATTCCGTGTAGTAAACAGATCAACGATCCAGATTATCTCTGGCTCGACGGCTCAGATTACATCACGATTTTTCCTATCGCGAAATCGGCACTCCTGAGGTCAAGTGACTTTGTCACTTCAAAGTTCCGATCCCCGATGTCGATGCACCCCTTTCCACGCGCTAGCCCTGCTGGCTATAGGCCTCGGCCCATATGACCGTCAACACATGACCTCGGTCAAGCCTCTCATCGGGGTTTCGGCATTTTCGATGTCACTATGCACATGCCTCCGGGATTCTCGATCCCCGATTTCCCGATGACGGAGATCAATGGTCCAGATCTCATTCTTAATCCAATGGCTGTGATTACATCGCAAAATCACATCTCGCGATTTCGGAGTTTCTGTTGCAGTGTGTTCTTGACATATCAAAGTCCCGATTGTCGATGCCTCTGCTGACATCACACGTGATTTGGCACGTGTTAGATCCTGCCACGTGTCACTTTGATTCATGAATTGTATGTGCCTGAAGTGTTAGATCTGCCTAACACCTGTCATTACCTGGTTGTGCCACGTGTCCCTAGCTGACATGGACTGCTGTCGTGAATTAGATCGACGGTCTAGATCACATGTTGATCGGACGGCTCAGATTCAGTCGGGATTTCACATATCGCGAAATCAGGGTTTTCGTTGCATTGTGTTCTTTTCATTATGAAATCTCGATCCCCGAAACTCCGATGAGGCCTCCTGGCTGCCACGCGTCCATATGAATGAACGATCAAGATCCCTTCTTAATTTAACGGCTGCGATCAAATCGCGAAATCGCATATCGTGATTTCAGGGTTTTCGTTGTCAAGTGTTCTTTGCACTTTGAAATCGCGATCCCCGATTCTCCGATGAATTTATCTCTCTCGCAGCTTCTACAGATCTGACGGTCCTGGTTCTTTCGGGAAATTTGGATGGGATCCAACGATCACTGTCTCTTCTCCTCTCGATTATTGCTGCACTGTTATTCAATGTTGTTTTCATCACTGCAACCACACATTCTTGCCATCAATGACAAGTATACGCTGATTTGCTTTCTGATAACTGAAATTGCCAACAGTTCCTTCCTCCCAAAGAGAAAGTTAAGTATAAAGACTTACTTAGACAATATAAAGATTTTTTTGCCTGGTCCTATGATGAATTAAAAACATACGACACTTCTATTATTGATCACAAGATACCTTTGAAGCTTGTGGTCAAACCGTTTAGGAAAAAGCTCAAGCAAATTAACCCCATTCTGTTACTCGTGATAGAAAAGGAAGTTAAAAAACTCTTGGACGTGAAAATAATCATAGCTCTGAGATACTTGGACTGGGTAGCTAACCTAGTTCCAGTCAGGAAAAAAAAACGGGGAAATCAGACTGTGTGTGGATTTCCGAAACATAAACAAGTCGTCCCTCAAAAATAATTACCCGCTGCCCAAGATGGACCATATTTTAGAAAAGGTTGTTGGAGCTAATCGAATGTCAATGATAGATGGTTTCTCTGGTTATAATCAGATCGCTATGAACGAACAAGATAGGGAAAAAACTGCTTTCACCATGCTCTGGGGTACTTTCATGTATGACAAAATGCCTTTTGGTTTGATGAATGCAGAGGCCATTTTCTAGTGAGCTATGGACATCAATTTCATGGGAGAAAGGGACAAGTTCATAGTTATTTACCTCGACGACCTGACGGTTTTTTCTAAAACCGATGAAGAACATTTGATGCATCTAAAACAGACTTTCGAAAAGTGTCGCAGGTTTGGCCTATCCCTGAACCCAAAGAAATCACATTTCGCTATGCAGGAAGGTAAGCTTCTAGGCCATGTCGTGTCTAAGGAAGGAATTAGGATTGATCCTAAGAGGATTGAAGTGATAGATACTATCACTATCCCAAGAAATATAAAAGAAATTCAATCATTCTTAGGAAAGATAAATTTTCTACGAAGGTTCATTCCCAATTTCCCTGAGATCGTCAAACTGATTACAGGAATGTTGAAGAAGGACAGTGGGGTACATTGGACCACCAAGGCCAGGGCATATTTCATGCATATTAAAAAAGTTATAAGTGAGGCACCTCTGTTAGCAAGTCTGGATTATCTGAAGGATTTTCTCATCTTCTCTTTTGCTTCTGAACATACCATCGCCGCGGTACTCTTGCAGAAAAATGAAGAGGGGTTTGAATAGCCGATAGTGTTTTTTAGAAAAAGCCTCAGAGATGCAGAACTGAAATATAACATAATGGAAAAACAAGCATACGCAATGGTAAAAGCATTGAAATCATTTAGAACCTATGTGCTACATTAAAAAAAAATCGCGTATGTGCCCACCAGTTCTGTAAAAGACATATTGGTACAGCCGGACAGTGACGGAAAAAGAGGGCGATGGCTTGCTAAAATACAAGAATTCGATCTAGAAGTCAAGATGACTAAATTGATAAAGGGGAAGGGTCTGGCCAAACTCTTGGCTGAGTCGAATCTTAGAGCTCTTGATATTAATTGCCTCCAAGAAGAAGACGGAGACACACACATGCACGAGCTGGATGACCAGACAGATCCAAGCAAGATCGAGGAAAAGTTCATATCATCAGGCTGGTATAAAGACATAGTGTTCTACTTGTTGAAACTGAAATGCCCAAATGAACTATCACCAGCCAAGTGCGGAACTTTAAAACTCCATGCTGTAAAATATTGCATCGCCGAAAACCAGCTATACTGGAAAGATCCACTCGGGTTCCTGCTAGTCTGCTTGGTTGAGTCAGAAACTCCACAGGTTATAGAGGAATTTCATGAAGGAGTCTATGGAGGACACCACGCATGGAGAGCCACAACCTATAATATTTTGAGAGCTGGATACTATTGGCTGAAACTATTTTCAGACGTCAATGCCAAAGTACGTGCGTGCAACCCTTGTTAAATATTCACTGGTAAACAGAAACTCCCTACACTAGCACTCGTTCCAGTCAAAGTTGAAGCACCATTTCAACAATGGGGTCTAGACTTCATAGGGAAAATTAATTCTCATTCCAGTGCTCAGCATAAATGGATCCTAAAATCTACGGATTATTTTACTAAGTGGGTGGAAGCCATTCCAACCAAAAGGGCAACAGATTCGGTGGTGATCGATTTCTTGGAAGACAATATCTTGTCAAGATTCGGGTGTCCCCGAAAGATAGTTACTGATAATGCCCAGGCCTTCAAATCTATGGCTATGATCAGCTTCTGTCAGAAGTATAATATCGTTCTCGGCCATTCCACTGCATATTACCCCCAGGGGAACGGATTGGCCGAATCATCTAACAAGAGCCCGGTGAACATAATCAAGAAAGTACTGGATGAAAATAAAAGGTCTTGTCATGTGCACTTGAAATATGCATTATGGGCAAACTGCATCAGCACTAAAAGGTCTATCGACATTTCGCTATTTCAAATGGTCTATGGGACAGAGGCAGTCCTACCTATAAACCTGGCACTACCGGTGATGAAGCTTTGGCAGGATCAAAATGAATAACCCAATCATGTAACCAGGATAATTAACCAGCTGATCGAGGTTCAACAACATAGAGTTTAAGTCGATGAAAAAATGCAGAAGTACCAGGATGAGATGAAAGAATTGTTCGATCTCAAGGAAAAAGACACGGAATTCCTTCCAGGTGACTTAGTACTAAGATGGGATGCAAGAAAGGAGGAAGCCGGGAAGCATGGTAAATTTGACCACCTCTGGTATGGACCATTCAGGGTCTCGGCTCCAGAAGGGAAAAATTCCTTCCTATTGGAAAACATCGATGGAGAAGTCCTCAGCGCCCCTGTCAACGGGCGATATCTGAAACATTACATGACATAACAGTCGCCATTTTTTCAAAAAAATAAAAATAAAAATATATATATATATATATATATATATAATAAAATAAAATTTGTGTACATACATGCATTTTTATTCAAAACATTACCCTTTTGGCTTTTTGTTTTCTTCTGTTCATAATTTTAGACATATGTCGAATAAAGTTCATATTTGCTTTTTTACAGGGTTCCAGCTGCTTGCAAAGCTAGCGGGAAGAGTAATTCGCAAAGCAGTATCAGAAATAAATCGGCATGAAACAGGTGATACCTAAAAGTGGCTTCATAGTGCACAAAGAAATTGAAAAGAAAAGGTAAAGGTGGGCTTTCTCAATACACATGTTATGAGAGACTGTCAAAGTAAACCAAGGTAACATCATTCAAACTACAATATCGGCTAAATTATTAGATAACAGGATTATTGCTTGGCTTGATACCCTTTGATTCAAAATAATTTGAATGATACGCTAAATCTAAAAGTAGTCAGTAAAAAATAACTGTGCCCAAAGATATCCACAAGATCCAGTCTCGAACTGTTTTGACCTTCTGTATTTTCAATCAATGAATCGCTGCCTTGTATCCTGCCTATTTTTGGGTCTAAATTTTGACAAGCTATCATCTTTTCATTTCATTACGAAGGAATAAAATTTTTCGTTTTAGCCTCTGGAGTCTCAAAAAAGATTGTGGAAAGAAAGTAGGTCTCCACAACTACTTGATCCCCTGCTAAGCGAAGGAACGTTTAGAGCAATCCTAACTTTCCTAGGTTTTTCAATAGCATCGGAAGAATCAAAGCTTGCTCAAACAGGATGCCCCTTAAAAAATTATTTTCCTTGTCTCCCTAAGAACGAAGGTGTTGTGAGGGTCAAGGGAAGATTGGTACCGAGTAATCAAAGTAAGTTGACAGACCTCTGATGCAAAATATTACACAGATATCAGCCCTGATACAAACTGATTGCCCCCATCTTCGCGCTCAAAAAATAAATTATAAGACAGGTGGTGAAAGGAAATTTAGAAATGATTGCCCCCACCTAGTCCATGAAGACGATGAAAGGAAATTCAGAAATGATTACCCTCCTCTTATCATTTAAATGCATAAATAATTTCCGAAGTGATGAAAGGAAATTCAGTAAAAGGGGCCAGATAACTTCACCGGGGTACTAAACAGGCTCACTGGCAGTGAGGCAATGTCTGAGATATCTGTAAGGCTGTTATACATGAATATCACTCTACTCTAGTAACCAATTCTTTCTAAAAACCTGATCCACATCTGAAGTTCAGACAGGACTTCCCGATTAAAAATATATATATAATCTCATTCTTTTGATGCAAGCTGAGAGCCACAAGATCTATTGAGTCTCCTAGGGTCGTTTCGACGGTCTTAAAACATACCCAAAGTTAGTAGTGGGAAAGGGAGAATTATGAAAGGGACTAAAGCTGCGTTTAAAAAGAGTATCTGATTTTGAAAAAACTTTTCGAGGCAAAGAACGAAGTCCTTTTCAACCTTCGACACACTATCCTCGGGAACTATCCCGCCTGACTGAGTTTTTGACTCTATTTACCCAATATTGGCACATGGTCTACTGTTCTTCCCGCCCCACAGGGAGACAGAATCCCTAGTTGGAGCCTATGTTGGAGTCGCCCTTGTGTTTTATAGCCCGTCACAATTTTCATTTTTGATACTTGAAATCTAAATATGGTCTTATTTTCCCACGAGATTTTGAAAGCTATAGAACCTTGTCACGTAAGTAGCGATGCTCTTCTACTCTCTAAACAAGTCCACTTTCGTAAGAATGTTCGCTCTTTTTTGTTTTACTTCGGGATCTCACAAGTCAGATACTATAATCCATGAGTTCACATGTGCTGAGTCGCAAAATGGCGAAGTCGTTTTAAATTTTCACTCAAGACAGTAACCGGGGTAAAATCTTTAACTCATGATTAGATGTTGTCGGGGTTTCACGCCTCAGCGTTCGCCAAGTCCGAAATTTTATTTTTACAGCTCCAAGAGCCGAGAACGCAAAGTCCTTTCTGGATAACCCATGTCAAAGATCAAAGGCAAAAATCTAACCATGGTAAAAGTTGTTCTCGGCCTTTCGCCACTCGTCATTATCTTTTTCGAAGTTTCCAGCATCTAAACCCTGACTCCCGAAGTCACAAGGTAATTATAACATGATTAATTAATCGCCTAATCCAAAATTTTCTTCCCTTAATTGAGTCTTAATTATCGCCATCTCATGGTTTCACGACTCGGCATACTAATTTCCCAGAAACTTGTCTTCGAAGTTCCGAGTTGCAATATGGCGAATAAAATGATTATAAATTTAATTATGCCCCAAATCGCGGTTACCGTTAATTAAGCCAAAGTCGATCCTCACAATCTCGCGAGTTGGAGACTCAAAATGTTAAAAGGAAATCCATGATGTAACGAACAACAAGAAATTGATTAGCATTGGCGATATTGGATTAATTAAGCTAAAGAAAGATATATTTTGTGCCTCGAGGTTTGCACGTTTCCTGAGGTAGCCATTTCTCTCCATACTTCGACTGATTGTCAAACCGCCAGAAATTTATGGCATTTATGGAGAAATAGGGTAAATCTATGCATATAAGATCGGATTTAAAGCAAAAAAATTATTTCTAATTACGATTTGACAGGTTTATTTTGAAAAGTACCGAGTTTTCAAATATATATAAGAGTTTCATTTCATTATAACGAACACATTTTCATAAGCACGCAGAGCTCATCACTTCTGAGTAAAATAATTTCTGCATGTATACGCAGTTCTATCGCAGAAGAGTGAAAACGCAAACTTCGGCTTTGGCTCCGCGGAAAGCAGCAAAGGTGAATGTCGAGGTCGCAGGACAAGGCTCAGACAATGTCTCCAATACTTCACCCTGAAGTGTCGACTCGGTCCCTGACTGGTCATTTGTGTCAAATGTTCTGCAATCAGAATTGGTGGATTATTCAGATGACTCCGATGACAATGAAAGGGATGATCTACACACCAAGTACAATATAGTCATCCAATCCGGAATGCACAGAGTAGAAACCAGGCCACGGTTTCTCCCATATTATGACATGATTCGATGGGCATTGGATCACGTCGACATACCCACCAGGACTATCATGAATGGGCAGCGGGTCACAGTCGGGACGTTTAGGGTGGAACATATCCAAACCATGTATAAGCTCCCGATGACGTCTGAGTATACATATGGCGCTGAGTTCCTAGAGGAATTCAAGGAGAAGGAGTGCACCCAGTACGACAAAACCATGCCCAGTTTGATAAAGGATTGGGTTTCGCGCACCGTGAAATTCAGAGCAAATGACTAGGGCATTTATTCAATCGCTTCGTTAGAGCCACAGTATAAATATGTGGCCATGATGACATGCTGACTATTTGGGAGAGAGGACACATCACATTTTTTCATTTCGTGGGTGCCTCTAATGTTTTGGGTCGCAGAAGGTTGCTCGTTTAATTGGGCAAAGATACTCTCGGATAGTCTGGCCAACTGGGTCACAGAGTATCGGGAGTAGAAGGAAAATGGGAGGCCATCCTCATTCTTCATGTCCGCATATATTATGAACGCAATATGTTCCATGACACCATTTCCATTGATGATCCGGGGTTGGACTCCCGCCCAAGAAAAACCCATACATCTGTATCATGACAAACTATGGGAGAACAAAGCAGAAAAGTTCGTGTATGAAATTTTTAACTAGGTGATGGTGCCCCTGCATGTCGCCATTTTTGGTCACTTGCCACCTCATATCTCGGACAGCATAGCAAAAAATCTTAGCAGCATAGCGGACTGGTACGTGGAGGCTGAATTTTCATACTTCAGAGTTTTTGGGGCTTCTGTTCCCCCACATGCGCTGCCATTGTTCATCTCCGACAAGCTGGCTTATTGCGAGGTCGCCCGGCAGATAGTAATTGGTGGGGTGAGTAAAGAATTAAAAGGGTACTCAAAGAAGGTATGGCCATTTTTCCCCATTTGGCTGAATTATTATTCTTTATTAGATTTCGGGCATGCCAAAGTCGAGGCTGCAGCCCTGGAAGACCTGAATTTGGTCTCCATCGAGTATAAGAAACATGATCCACAAAGGGTTGTGAGCAACCATTTAGCAAATTGTGGGCTCAAGAGATTTGAGCATGAGAATTCACCCTCGGATGACATTTTCTGAGGGGTGAGGTCTTATGAGGAAGTTCTAGCCCGGATCCGATCCTTAGCACCCGAAGACACAGCATCTGTATTGAAGTTCCAGGAACATAGACGAAGTGGTCTTCCCGCTGTGTTGCGAGGAGGGAGTCCGGGTGTTTCCGAGATGGAACCGAAGGATACTGAAGATCCCAAAGATGCAACTCTTGATTCGGGAAAACACCAAGATGAGGGGAAACAAACAAAGAATCCTAAAACAGAGGCACAGACTCCAGACCTGCCAAAGAAATGGAATCCAGGAACCGAGACAAAGACCCCTGACCCGCCAAAGAAGCAAGACCCAGTCGACACCCCAGGAAAATCAGCGAAGCAAATCGGGGAACCCACCACTTCTGTCACCCCCTTGCAGTCGACGCAAGGAAATATCGAAGAAGGATGGGTATTCCATGAGGAACTGAGGCCCGTAAGAGTAGAGGAAATTCCTCCGAATGATTTTTTCTTTGATAAAAAAAGAAAAGCGGTAGTAAAGAGGGAATTCTACCAGGAGGGAGAGTCGACTGCTAAGAAGTACAAAGTTATGACCGATGGAAAGAATAAAAATAATGAGCAATTCGCCACTGAGATCACAGGGATGCTAGGAGCGTATGCATCGACGAATCAATTTTCGGTCGGACTTTTAAAGAACCAACTCAAAAGGAAAAATCGCCTGATCAGGACTCTCGAGGCCAGATTGGCCTCGGCCACGGAAAATGCTAAAGGCCAAGTGAGCGCGGAGATAGAGCTGTCCCGACTGGATGATAAAAATGAAATAGAGGTGCTCAAAACCAAGCTCGAGCAAGCACAACTAATGGTCCAAGATGGCTGGATACAAGCAGGTCAACAGAGGGATTTGATTAAAGAGTTGCAGGCTCGGGCAGTGATCGCCGAAAGTAGAATGATCGTCGTGGAGATGTTCAAATCCTAGACCATTGGAATTCGGAGCAGAATCTCTTTGGCTCAGCAGAGTTTGCTCGCCAGGATAGGAGAGATCCAGGAAAATTATCTGTTGGTGAACCAGGTTTCCGAGAACTTGACTGCCAGAGAAAGGGAAGCAGAAGCGGCCCGGGTCACCTTCCAAGACGCGATGATAGCCACGAATAACAGAGTTTCGGCAGGTGCTCCCGGGCTTTCCATCCAAGAACAAACCAGAGGTAATATTCTATTGAAGGATTGGGAGCACAACATTGCCCTGGGCAAGGAGCAAACCCAAAAGGTAACCAATTATTTAGAAGAAGCCTTTAATTCCATAGATGACGAGCTGTTGGGTATGGACAATTGAGGTGATGCAGAAGCATTGATGCAAATGAATGTGGAACAGATATCACTTGATATGAAAGAGAAAGATGAGACAGATTCGGTTGATATCTCTTAGATAGATACGGTGGACATGGCCCAAGTTGATAAGCACATGATCAAACCCAACGCACAACTAAGTGCCCTCGACATCATTGGTGCACAAATGGAGGACAAGCTACAACAGTTAGCCCGAGAATGTTACTTCATCGAGGCCAACTGTCAAGAAGAACCTTCACGGCTCATATCTCAGCTTGTGGAAAGATGTATCGCCTGCACTGAGTCTACGCAAAGACGAGCACCTGTCACTAAGTGAAGACAGAGTAGGGGAAATGGAGCGATTGCTCTCTCCTCTGTCATAACCAAAATTTTATGACTATTGATATTCTACCTACTTTGTAAAATTGTATAAATATACCCCAGAGAGAAATAAACAAGGATGGACCCTTCTTGAGATTTTGTAAGAGAGTTTTGGCATTGAGATTTAATACAAGCAGATCCGAGATTCTCAATTCCATCACTACTGTATTACAAGTTTGATTTCTTGTTCCTCATTTTTCAATTTCAATTCATATTCATAATTGATGTGCTTCGTTATACTTTAGTATGACCACTACTATAACGAATAAATTTGGGTTTTCTATAATTGTTTATTGTCTTTCCTCTGTACCAACTATTAGCGGTGTAAGACCAATTTGCAGTTTCAAAATTCTACATGTATTTTTTGTTACATTGGTTATTTTCTTACATATTTTCTTCTCCCGTTTACTTCGTGAGATTTTCCCCTGGTAGGAACTTGACACTGTAAACGGCTCAATGTTTTTCTCCCATCTCACCCCTCTTATTAAAATATAATACAGTTACGGGAATGAACCTTAGATTCTCATCCCTATTCTAATTCTGCAACTGTGAGTTCTCTTTTACAAGACTAAACTGAGACAACACTTAACCTTTCTTAAAGTTTTTCCTACCTGTGTTGTTCCCCCATGACAGTTCCTGTACCAACTCAACCTAACGTTGAACTTGAACTATTGAACCAAATACACATCGCCTTAAACCTCTTCGATACCATTCTTAAAACGACAACTAACCAGGCCGAACTCGAACAATCATGTGCAGCCATTAAATGAGACATAACTATCCAGGAGTAGTTCGAAGCCAGACAACGCCAACAAAGGAATCTCCCTTAGCTTCTCTCTCCGAGGGTTGATGTTTCTCCCTTCTCCATATTTTAATCACTTTCGGATGCCTTGAAACTGTACTTCTAAGCCTTAAGTACAGACTCAGGAACTACACGGTGTATGATGAGGGCACCTCAACATGCGTTATATCATTGGCATGTTGGAAGGCCATTGGCCAGCCCATTTTGTCTCTGTCACCTACTCTTCTCACTGCTTTCGACAATCATTCATTCCGATCACATGGTATCATTCCCTCTTTCCCCATGTAGTTAGGAGGGAAGACCATGTGCATCAAGGTAGAAGTTGTAAGGTAGCTAGAGAGGTAGTGGGGGGGCCCGGAGGGCCCATAGTGATAATAGTGGAGGTCATTCAATGTAAGGTGGACTAGGTCCACTATATTATTAAATAAGGCCCACTATGATAGTTAGATATAATAAATGGGTAATTAGATATAATTAATGTAAGAGGGCTTCTTAGAAGGTTCAACTTCTAGAAGATTCCTCCTCTAGAATGTTCTTAGGAGATGATAGCACTATATAGAGGAGTTCAAGAAATGTAATAATATATGAAGAGAAATATTGTATTTGGAGCTGAAGCTCATTAGGAGGTTGCCCCCTCGAAGAGGCAAGTGAACAGGAGAGGATCCCTTCCATAATAGGTCCATTGCATGGTGTTGCCCTACCCTAAGGGTTTGATGGTAATAAAGAAGATTTGCATATTGTTCTTGTATATCTATTGTGGTGATTTTGTATTTAGTAGTTGGTTCTTAACAAGTGGTATTAGAGCACTTTCCTTGGGCAGACATTGTGGGCAAATATTTTTTATTTTTGCAGATTTTTTTTTTGGAGAAGAAAAAAGAGGGCCGCGACATTCTCGAATTTTTCGGTATAGTTTTGTGAAAAATTTGCAGAAAATTTTTGTATATCTGAGTTCCTATCAGAAAAACACCCAAGTTGAAAAACAAATCGTCCGAAACGGAGTCCGGGAAGTCAAGATATTAAAGTTTTAAAATCTGCAAATTTTCAGGATTTTTTCGCGGACGGCGGCGAGAATTTTTTTATTTTTGCAGAATTTGGAATCCAAATTTGCCAAAATAAATTATAGATCTGCGTTCCTCTCACAATGTCACCTAATTTAAAAAAAAAACAGCCAAAGCAGAGTCCGGGAAGTGAAGTTATGAGCATTTTAACTTCAGCAGTTTTTTAGGGTTTTTCTAGAAAAAACCGCGATTTTCTGCCAAAACTTATTGGGTCTATTTTTTGGGTTTTTTCGTGATGGATGCAGGACCGAAGAGTTCATAGGGTGCTCAGATAGCTATTTCCTCTCAAACCTTGAAAGAAATTCTTGAATCATTCAAAGCCCAATTGTTTCACACATTGGATGACAGATTGGATGCATTTGTACATGGCCTCACAGACAGCCTCACAAATGGCCTCAATGATAGTTTTTGTAGTATTCAATATTCATTGAATAACATGCAGGAGAGATTTCTTACGGAGGGCCTCAGGGATGAATATAATCAAGAAATATATGCTTGGTATGATTTTGAGGCCGGTTGTGATGATTGGTATATGGATAGTTGTCATTTTTGGGATGACAACCACTTTCATATTTTATTTGATGACTCTACTCCACCTTCTATGGAGAACATCAATGTCTCATATCAGGAGCTAGTTACCAGTGTTCAGTATATATATTCTACAATGGTATTATTCCTTCCAGATTCTGCTACGACCTTTTTCTACTATGTGGATGGATCTTCTTATTTGGATCCACATGATAGGTGTCAGTCTTTGTAGCATCATTTGGAGTTGGTTATTGGGTTCCAAAATATTCCATGGGGAGTTCACATGAGTACTTGGACATGGGACCTGGACTTACAATGGTGGTTGGACTACTTCAACATGGTGGATTTCCTTTCTACATGGGACCTTGGTTCTTCGGTCTTCTTCAGCATTATGGTCCACAATTATCCATGGGACCCTGGTATATGGTTGTACATCAAGCGTTGAGGACAACGCTTTCATAAGGGGGATGGAATGTAAGGTAGCTAGACAGGTAGTGGGGGGGCCCGGAGGGCCCATAGTGATAATAGTGGAGGTCATTCAATGTAAGGTGGACTAGGTCCACTATATTATTAAATAAGGCTCACTATGATAGTTAGATATAATTAATGGGTAATTAGATATAATTAATGTAAGAGGGCTTCTTAGAAGGTTCTACTTCTAGAAGATTCCTCCTCTAGAATGTTCTTAGGAGATGATAGCACTATATAGAGGGGTTCAAGAACTGTAATAAGATATGAAGAGAAATATTGTATTTGGAGTTGAAGCTCATTATGAGGTTGCCCCCTCAAAGAGGCAAGTGAACAGGAGAGGATCCCTTCCATAATAGGATCCATTGCATGGTGTTGCCCTACCATAAGGGTTTGATGGTAATAAAGAAGATTTTGCATATTGCTCTTGTATATCTGTTGTGGTGCTTTTGTATTCAGTCTTTGGTTCTTAACAGAAGTAGTCGATGTGTCCCTTGACTACAATCTCTTGTTAGGAAGGAGTTGGACTTATGCCATGCAAGCAGTGGTTGCTACATTTTTCCAAGTCTTGTTGTTTCCACATGAGGACCGGATTGTGACCATTGATCAATTGCCTTTCTCCAGACCTGACCCTTCATTGGGGGTATCCGTGGTCCCGATGATTGATAATCCTCAACCAGGCGTAGTCAATGTAGGGGTTGGTTTGTGCCCATCTTTGATGGGTACCTTCGATTACCTGCCCCCTCAAGGCGTTGTCAAGTTCATATCCGACCACCATAAGGTTGAGATTTTCCAAGTTTCATCATTTTGCACGACTTACTTCAACGATCCGTGGATACTTCCTTCCCCATTGGCCATGATGGATGGGACAAGGCACCCAGGCATGTCCATGCCCTTGTCCGCATCTAAAGTCGCGTACTCTTTAGTCCAGCAAGCTTCAGCCAACAAAGATCCAACTCCTGCATAAGAGTTAGATCTGCTTATGGAGCCTATTTGGGCTCAAGGTTCTCTCACTGACACTGATTCGTTAGACTTAGTCTTTCCCTCTGACAAAGAAGTAATTGAAGAAATGACTAGTCCAGATAAACCCTGGGATGATCTTCATCACAGATCATACTTACTCCGAGAGTTAAGTAGAATCGAAGCTGGAGAATTCACCTTGACTATGATTGGAGATAGGTCTTGTCCTATTAATCCCTTAGCCACACACGAGGTCTATGCTAAGGGTAATATGGAAACCATTGTTGAAACCATACAGATCAATATCTCTAGAACCCCTAGTGTCGTTGAGAATGTTTTTGTCGGAGCTGACTGCTCCCTCGGAGAGATTCAAATCTACATAGATCTATTTAAAGAATTCTGTGATGTTTTTGCCTGGTCTTACGAGGAAATGCCAGGCATCGTTCCAAAAATAGTCAAAAATGAAATCACAACTTATCTAGATGCCAAGCCTATTTGGAAGAAGCTTCGTCCAGTTAATCCTAGGAAAGCAGTAGCCATTAAGGTTGAATTTGAGAAACTGCTAAAAGCCAATTTTATCTATCCTATCCATTTGACCCAATGGGTGTCAAATCCTGTGCCGGTCAATAAAAAACAAGGCATGATTCGTGTATGTACAGACTTTCATGATTTGCATAGGGCCTGTCCAAATGATAATATTCCCACACCATTCATTGACCAAATAATTGATGAATGTGTGGGTTGTGAGGCCTTCTCTTTTATGGATGATTTTTTGGGATATAATCAAATAAAAATCAAACCCGAAGACTAGCACAAAATGACATTCATTTGTCCATGGGGTACATTCGCGTATCGTAAGATGCCCTTTGGTCTCAAAAATGCTAGAGCTACCTTTCAACGGGCCATGTATTTTTCTTTCCATGACCTCAAGCATGTAATTGAGGCCTATTTAGATGATTTAGCATCTTGATCTCGCAAGATAATTCATCCCACACACCTCCGACTTATCTTTGAGCATTGTCGCTACTTCCTGATTTGCTTGAATCCAAACAAATGCAGCTTTTGCGTAACATCAAAATGTTTTTTAGGTTTCATAGTGTTAACAGCAGGGATCATGGTCAATCCTCTCAAGGTTGAGGCAATAATTCAGTTGCCTCCCCCATGGACAATTCTTCAACTTCAGAGCCTACGGGGCAAGGCAATTTTTTTAAGAAGTTTCATCGCCAACTATGCCGAGATCACAAAGGGATTTATGCACATACTGAAGAAAGACGTTCCTTTTCATTGGGACGATGTCACTCAATTCTCTTTCGACGCATTTAAACATGCCCTCATGACTGGCCCTCTGCTTCGGCCACCTAACTATAACAAAGATTTCTTATTTTACCTAGCTGCAACAGAGTCAACCATCATCATGGTCTTAGTTCAGGAGGATTACTTGTTCTTAGAATATGTGATTTATTACCTGAGCTGAGGCCTCATAAGACCGAAACTCAATTATTCTCATATCAAAAAAATTGCGTTGGCAACAGCCCATGTTGTTCAATGGTTCCGTCATTATGTTATGTTTCGCAAGACCATTGTCATTGCTGTCGTGAATCCATTCCAGTACATGTTGACACGATGGGTAATAGGTGGAAAGATCAGTAGATGGATAACCATCCTCCAGGAATTTGACTTAGATTTCATTTCAGCAAAATCCAAAAAGTCAATGGTCTTCACAGAACTTATTTCAGAACTTCCGGTTGAGTCGGGTGATGTTGTGCCCGAAGAGTCGCCTATCAGAGGAGATATGTTTTTGATCACATCTATAGATCCCTGGTATGGAGATATACTTATCTATATCCAGACTTTGAAGTGCCCCACCTCTTCTTCTCGTGATGAGCGTCAATGTATACGCCATCAGGCTAAGAATTATCTCATACTCGATGATATATTGTATTGACGAGGTGTATACTGCATCCTGCACCGATGTCTCACTCATAAAGAAGCAGTTATCATGCTTAACGATTGCCATATCGGAGTCTATGGCGGTAATTTGTCTGGGTTGGCAACAACCCAAAATATTTTATGAGCAGGTTACTTCTGGCCGACACTAATCAAAGATTGTATCGAATCGGTCAAGAAGTGCCACTCGTGCCAGATCGTCTCGCGGAAGATGAGGGCACATCCCGCTCCCATGTTTCCTGTCATCACAGTTGGTCCTTTCACCAAGTGGGGGATTTATTACACTACATGAAACCCTCCTTCAACAAGGGGTCACCATTATATCATTGTAGTTGTAGACTACTTCACGAAGTGGGTCGAAGCTATGCCAATGTTTAAAGATGATGGAGAGATTGCAGCTCTCTTTTTATTCAACCATATAATAGCAAGGTTCGGCGTCCCAAGAGATATTGTCACTGACCATGGTAGTCACTTTCAGAACTAGATGATGATCGAGTTAACATAAAATCTTGGGTTACGGCAAGAACATTCATCACCCTACTACCCCCAAGCAAATGGTCAGGTGGAAGCTATAAATAAATCTCTTAAGACCATCCTACAACGAACGATCAACTTAGCCAAGTCAAATTGGCATTT
This sequence comes from Picea engelmannii, assembly GCA_009831015.1. Lineage (NCBI taxonomy): Eukaryota > Viridiplantae > Streptophyta > Pinopsida > Pinales > Pinaceae > Picea > Picea engelmannii. The sequence continues at coordinate 519,814 of ML780568.1, read as the reverse complement.
GATGTTATACTAGACATTATGGGATTACCGAATGTCTATTAAGACTGCAACCGGTTTCTCACCTTTTCAACTCGTTTATGAGTTGGAAGCAGTCTTGCCTATCGAATGTCAGATCCCATCCCTAAAGTTGGCAGTACAATTATTTCCAGATACTTCTCCACTTGAAGAACGATTATTATATGTTGAGCGGCTCAACGGGCAACGTCGTGATGTGGCCATGGCCAACGAGGCTTACAAACATAAAGTCAAGTGTCAGTATGATAGGCCCGTTCATCCTCGAATTTTCTCTGAAGGTGACCTTGTCCTAGTCTATGACCAAGATAAGGACCCCCTGGGGGTAGGAAAATTCAAACCCATGTGGTTTGGACCTTTCATCCTAAAAGAGGTTCTAAAAAAGGGTGCTTATCATTTGATTGAATTTGAAGGGAATGATTTGGCAGAGCCTAGAAATGGGCTCTACCTCAAGAAGTATTACTCATAGGCAGGTCACCATGGGTAACTTTTTGTAACATATGTATAGTCTTTGTACTATTACTTTCTAGTTTCTTTTAGTATTATGGACGTGTTGTTTTTGATGTTATCTTTCGTCACTGTGGAAGATGTCAAGTGAATCCGAGGTGTTCATTGGGTATGTAGACCGTGCTAGCCAACACATTCAAAGGCTAGCCTCTGTAGCTTGGGTAAGTTTTACACCTCGAGGCCAGTTATTATCTTTCGGAGGTATATGCTTAGGTGACACCAGAAACAATGTCGCCGAGTATAGTGCAGTTATTGAGTTGCTTCGTGACCCCCTGTCATTTGGTATCTCTCATCTTTGGGTCTATCTCGATGCTCAGTTGGTTGTGTCACAGTTAAATAGAGTCTACCATGTTCATGATCCAACATTACACCGATGATTCCTTAGGGTACATCTCTTAGAACAAAGCTTTGATTATATTACATATTTTCATATTCCTAGGAGATTAAACCAAATTATAGATACTCTAGCTAATCAAATTTTAGATTGGCATATCACACACATAAGAAAGGACATACACATAAACATGTAAATACATTTTTAAAGGAAAAAATGATCCATAAGAAACAAAAAGACATAAAAATCCATATATAATATCTTAGTCACTAGAGTACATAGGTGGATGCAAGCACCTCAAAAGTATGACCAATAATGAGTCATGGGGCTTATTCCCTCCAAAAATATATACAAGTAGTGCTCTCGGCACGTGAAAAGTCTAACTAAGGTTAGGGCTTGTGGGCCCTTTTTTACTGATCAACATTGTTTTCCAAATGCTGAAACAATCAGACCCACATCCATGGTGCCCCCACTACATGAGGCTACATAGATGGTGGCATATCCTCAATCTCTGCCATAGGGACCGTGCGGGTGAGCGAAGTAAAGTTTCGCTTGACTCGTCTCAATACCCTCTCAGCCTCCCCAACTAGAAGCTCTCCTGCTGCTGCTGGTCCCCCTATGGTGGCAGATGCAGCCCCTGGCTGAGGATGACGCCTGTTCCTTGCATAGTCCACAGGTCGCAATGGTCCCACATATGCACACAACAGATACATATCTGTTAGAAACTTTGGTATAAAAAAAATGATATATAACAAAAACAACATAAACATTACATATGTTTCACCCAAAAAAACAACAACAAAACAATGATGTAAACTTACCCATCTCTCCTCTCTCCTCACCAGGAGATACTGGTATCTCAGGATCTCTCGAGAAATCAATCCCAACATAAGGGTAATCCTCTATTACAGGGATCTGGTGTGACAACCAAGTGAAGAAATCATCGTCAAAGGACTCATTAGTCCTTCCACCACCCTGTCGTGGCAGTAACATTGCCCATCTACAAACTGCAGGAAGAGAGGCTTGATTTCCTCCTACCACTACTCAAGGATTGAAGCTCGAAACTCTTTCAAAGAAGAAAGAGCATATAATGGTCCCAAACCCGAAGTTCCTCTACGTCCATGACCGACAATCTATCAACTGCCTCTTCATACAATCTAGCAGTGTAGTGCTCCAGTCAAATATTTGTGCATTTAAGAACTGGACTACACAGTTCATCTGTGCATGGGACGCCTGATGTAGAGCCACAGAATTAGTCATATGCCCAATAAGAAACACAATCGCCTGTAGTGATAAGTCAATAATCTTTCTTATAGGCACCTGTGAGCTTGATCAGTCTGTACCAGCCTCATAGTAAAGTCCTATCAATTCCGCTATGTTATGAGGTCTTGAAGGAAATGCCTAGAAGTTGACTGGTTCCCCTCTCCTGGAGAGGTCAGTCAAAAAATATATGTCATCTGTCATGGGCACCAATGACTGCCCCTCTAACATAAAGGCCTCTGCATCAGGATGCCAATAATCAACCAAGGCATTCAGTAGCCTAGGTTGTGCCCACATAAAAGGACATAAGAAGAACTTGAGTAGCCCACATTGCATTAAGGCAGCCACAGCATTGGGGTCTTCCCTGACATACTCACTAACCTCCTCATGCTCTCTTTCCCTCCAGTGAACATACATCCTACAAAACACCAAGTTCAGGAGGGTTAACCCTTGTTTTTTTGTAATTTTTTTCATTCAGTAAGGGGGTCCACGCGGGCTGTAATGCTGACAATAGTGTGTACACGTGTGCAGTTCTTACTCTACCTGAATGTACATGCGACATGTCCCAAGACAACCCGCATGGACCTAGGGCCAACCTTTTGAAGGTCGACGCCCCCCCAAAACTTGAAACCCAAAGCATAAATAAGTATTTAAATTGCAAGAGGAGAGATTTTATACTTACTTGGTCCAAACAGATGGTTGTTTCATCCACTGTAGCTCCTGCAATCACCACTTTTATAAAAGGGGTCTTTTTACTCCAGAGTCAATTTCCAAATCAACAATGGTGATAATGAGCTGTCAGCTTCTATTTATAGACTTTTTGGCCTCTTTTTGTCACTTTTTTGGCCCCCCTTATCATTTTCTTTAAACCAAAAACCATTTAGAGTGATTCAGGAGTTGCATTAGAGGGGTATGATCAGGTATCGAGACATTTTTTTGGAGTTTTGGGTAACTTTTGACGGTCCATGAAAAATATTAGATGATCAACTTGAGCATGTAGGTTAGGTTTCCGCCCTGACTTTTGTATCTCGTTGTCTTTATCCCTTTGCCATAGGATCAACCCCATCAGGTTGTGACACAGAACCATCATTGCTGCTTTAGAAGTGTCACGAGTTGGTGGTAGAGCTTACCGGAAGATGGATTCCCTAGGTAGATCCTGGTTGCATTATGGTTTCCATGTTATCTCTAATCACTATAGGCTCGAGAGGCCTTGTTGTTTTTCATAATTTGAGCCTCATTTTGCATGATTCCTTTTCACTCTTGACCTCACCCTCGGGACTCCCAAAGACATAACGGGTTTTCTTTTAAGCCCTTTTCAAACCCTATAAACATGAAAAGATCGTCGAGCGATCTTGTGGCCTTTCATGCTCATTAAAATGAAATTTGAAGTGACGTCTATCTGGCGGTAGTTTACCCCTTTTTCGATCCAAACGGTCAACTGTACGAACAAAGGTATACTCTAAGGAACTTCAGTTCTCCAGAAGAGTACCCTTAGGTATAATTTTACCCTTTTTTCCGAGCCAGAGGGACTAAATTTACGAAAAAGGAACCCCCACAGAGTTCATAGTTAAGCTCTTTTCAGACTCCCTAAAATTGAAAAGATCGTCGAGTGACCTTATTCTTTCAAACTTGTTAAAATGGTCCAGAAGAACATTCCTGACGGAGTCCATAGTTAAGCTTTTTTCAGACTCCTTAAAAATGAAAAAATGACCGAGTGATCTTGTCTTTATTACAATCGTTAAAATCGTTTTGAATAGACGTCTTTTCGGTGCTAGTTTACCCATTTTTTGAACCAACTAGACTACCTTCGAAAAAGGTACCCCAGTGGAGTCTCCTTTTACGTTTTTTCAGACTCTCTAAATATGAAAAACCACCAAGCTTACCTTCTCTGGGCTTGTTAAACTCACATCGAAGGACGTTACCATTGTTTGTTTTGTTAATCACATTTGCATACCCACATATTTGGCCTAACACCGGCTCCATGTTGCTCTGAACTGAACCATCTAAAAGCATGCCTTATATGCAAGCTTTGTATCACTTTACCTCTGCATCTTGACACCTTTGGCCCCTGGAGGATTTTTCCCAAGTGTCCTTACTCTGAACATCAGTCTTGTCCCTGTGCCTTGAACTTGTATGTTTGCAACACTCGTTCCTCCTTTGTAACGTAACATTCTTTTATTTTTTTTCCAAAATTATTGAAAAAGACAAAAAAAAAAAATCAAATACACCCCAAAAAGAGGAAGGGAAAAGTATTTTCTTTATTGGCAGCATAATGAGTCGCCCTTGGATCAAGCACATCTGTCTGTTTGTTTGTCAAAATCTGGAATTTAATATGACTTTAGGAAGCTATTCTCACTACATAGAGTTGTGTCCTCCTCTGTTTGGTTATTCTTCCAAACATATGGAGAGTTTGCGTTGCCTCCTGCCTCGTAAACTTATGTTAATACCATGCTTCCTGAGTCTCATCATTTGTCGTGCTATTGTCCAAGGGAAGTTTTTACCAAGCCTGAGTTGGCCTCTCTGCAGTTTGTCTCTTGCCCTCGTGCCTAGCCATCTTGAACATCCAATCAAGTCTTTGTTCGAAATCAATGAAGCCTTCAGTCTCATCATCAAGATTCTTTAGTCCATGACCGATGAGCCGTCGAAGACCTCTGGGTAGTGAAGTCGTACACTCATATTACACTCCTACTCAAGTTTTGAATATTTTGAAGTTGTTGCTTCATCTCTAAAGACCCCATCTCCAACCATCAAGCCTTAGCAGCTTCTAAGAAGATGGGTACTCTACACGTATATCTTTTTTATTTCGATATGTAGCTCTGCTATGTATTGCTTGCAGAAACACTTTATATAGTTATATGACATGGATTTACAGTGTATTTGATTGGTAGCCATGATTTTGTTTTATCCCAAGCATGGGTATGCCCACCTCAGTGAGACAATTGTTATTTTTGCAGATGGCACCTCCTGATTTCTGGTCCCTGGGCTCACTTGTTCGACACATTAGTGAAGATTTTTAATGTATTTCGGCCATCAGATGCTCTTTTGACCTCACACATTAGGGGGTATCTGTTATAACCCTATTTTTCACCAGACATGCTTACCTAGCATCAGGCCATCTCAAATTCCTTCTTTTCCAAAACACTACTTAACAACTCTTCTTAAAAACACCTTTTATAAAGGCAGGCATGCCTTGCTCCATTATTGCACGCGTGTACATGCTAGTTGACCCAAAATAACCCACGTGTACCTACAAAAGCACGAAAAAAGGAAAGTTGCTGACGGAACACACAGCTTTGGGTGAGTTAACTAAATTTTTCGGCCATGCATGGCTGATGGTTCGACCAAATACCTAGCTTCTTCTAGCCTATAAAACAAGGGTTAGGGGTCCCATTTGGGAGGGGAGAATCATATAAAAGAAACTATACCCGATTGCGCATTCCCTTTGTCCCAACCCTTTAGCCATCCTTGTGCAAAGAGAAAGATAGAGAAAATAAGTTGGAGGACAGTTGAAGAGGAGCCCAGGACTAGGTTCGTGGAGCAGTGGCCGGCTTCATCATTGTTAGTTGATTTGTTGAAGTTAATAATAAAGAAGTAATTTTCCCATCCCACCATATGATGTTTTCATGGTTAATTGCATACATGCTTATTGAATCTCTAACCCATTAATATATATATCAAGTGCATGTGGAGTTATTTTTTTGTCTTGTGTGAATGCAGGTCAGCCTTGGGAGGAGAGCTATAGTCAAAGAGCAATCAAGCGTGAAGAAGGATCTATATCAAATGCCCAAAATAAGGTATGCTCACATGATCTTCTTAACTATGTATTTGCTTAAGAATAATGAGTAATAGGTCTGGGACAATGGTAGAAGGTAGGAATCTTTAGGTCTTTTCTGCATGCATAATAAAACCCTAAGTGCTAGTGCATAGAGGGATTTCCCACTCACAACACAATGAGTGCATTAATAGGATCTTTCTTGATTCTGAAGTTCAGAAGAGATAACATGAGATTTTCCGTTTGCAAGGAGTGCAAAGAGACTGGTGCAAGACGTGCACAATCACCCGCAAGAATTCGAATCTTGCGTAAAGATCTAGTGCAAGGAGTGCATAGGTCTGAAATTCAACCAAGGGTCGAAGAGATTTTGAAAGAAGCCGAAGGACGAGAAAAGGAGAACGCCAAGAGGACGAGGTGAATTTATCTTCGAGAAATCCTTTGAATCTGAGTTATCGAACTCCCTGAAATGAAAGTAGTGCATAGGAAGTCAAAGTCTTCACGAGGCCAAACTCAGGAGGAATAGTGTTTTTCATAAGTGTTGAAGAGACCCAAGAATTAGAGTTGCCGAAAGAACAAAGGTTTGAAACCTTTGAACCCTCATAAAATCTTCTATGCCCGAGGAAAGTATAAGTGCAAAGGAGGAAATATCTCAGTCGTTCAATTTGAATGCTAGAGAATTAGAACCGTCCATCAGGAGGGATGCATGGCAAACAATCAACATTTCGCTGATTCACACTTTGGATAAGTCAAAGGGCAGAGAGCTAAGGGTTTGCGAGGCCTGAATCCATGACTTGATCTGAGTCATTGGATCCAGGGTAGATCTAGACCATTGATCATCCAGGGTGAAATATCAACATTTTGGGGATCATAAGATTGGGTGTGACAAGTCTTTCGACTTCGTGAAACGCAAAGTCCCAAAATCGTTGTGACCATCGGGTCGAGGGAGGGTCTGGACCGTCAGATTTGAAGCATCAAAATTTTGGCTATCGGGAGAATGGTGGAAAGGAGACTCCCAAGTTGTGAAACATGAAATGCCTACTTAATCACAGTCATCGATAAAGGGAAGATTTGGACCGTGGATCTCGGTTCATTGTGATTTCAACTATCCGTTAAATAGAGGTAGTCGCACTCCTAGAGTCATGAGACATGAAATCACGATGTGCCTTTCATTCAAGCGCATGGTTACCGCCAGTGGTCCTAAGGGAGAAAGGTGTTACGAGGGAAAAACTCTCTATGGAAATGGTGAACCACAACAGATAGGTATGAATGAAAAAATCTACTTAATTCCAACATATGCTATATAAACCAATGTGCAAGTGAGATAAGAAAGAAGCCTACCTCGTTCCAACGTTTGATGATGTTCCACCATTGAGCACTTCAACCCAAAGATTTATACTTGCAACAAGTTCTCAACAAATAAGCAACACAAGTATATAGTGATAATATAAAGGGGTTAGCACATTAGATAGAATAATCCATTAATAAACATTACAAACATGCCCATGGATAATAATCATATATTTGCATGATATCAATTGGATGGGAAAGGAGTATTTATATTAATAAATGATCAACATAAGTGATAACATTATAGATTTCCGCGTCGGCACAGTTCGAAAACAGGAAACCAGGTTCCTTCCATCTGGGTCTCCACCACTTCAATCCTCCACCAAAGGCAAGCTCATAGAAAAGAGATAATGAGGTTCTATCAACAATAAGGAATGAGATTGGGGGATGAACATTGTGTTCAACCTTGAGGGACAAAGGGATGCAGACTCAATATGAATTAATTTCTTCAGAGTAACTTTTCTCTCAAAGTTGATTGCTTTCTCCTCTTTTCCATAGCTCAGAATTGTGCTCTTATAGCCCTCAAAATGAATCTGAAGGGCCGAGTCAGAACATTTCCCGTATATGGAAGGCCAAGGATAAGAGATCTCTTGTCGTGACATGGAAACCCAACTTCATTTTTGTATTTTATGGCACAAATCCTGATGTACGTGGGTTGTAGTGGAGCAGCCTGCGTATACGCATGTTGTAGAGTAGATAGGGCTCATATCTGTGGAAAAATATGTATTTTTAGCTCTGGATTCATCAAAAAGGGATGACAAGTTTGCATAGGGAAATGGAAAAAGGCCCTTTGTTCAAGATAACTATGGTGAGTCAAATCTTGCTATAACAAATTCCCCCTAATGTGTGAGATTAGAGGAGTATCTACGATGGCCAAAATAGATTATAAATAACCCAGAAGTGGAGTGTTGTAAACCCAACTAGAAAGACTAGTTGCTCATTACATTCTTCTTTGACTTTACATACATGGTTGTTGGTAGAATACAATGTAGATCCATGTGGAAAATATACCAAATATGTGTCTGTGGCCATGAATAGGAAAATACAAATGTGGTTATATGCCAAAAACTATCATAATCACGAATAAGGCCCAGTAGAACTAGTATCAAAACCAATTTAAAGATATTTGTATACAATGGAGTATAATCTGATGTCCCATGATTACTGTAGTCAAATAGGTATTGGTCCAATGAAAAGGAAGCAACAACTCAGGAAAGTTGCGTCGCATAGTGATGTCTTCAAGTCTTCTACACATCTGCTGAAGGTGCAAGTCTACATCATGTGAATAAAGGAGCTGAGGTTGAACATAATGAGACATCGTTTGATTACTGGTCATTGAGGTATACCGTTAACAATCGTGAGACAACCTACCAATAAATGAAAGTAGGTATCAAGGCACCAAGTACATTCCTACAAGTGTGAATAAGGATTCGATGTCGAATGCCTGAGGAATCCATTGATAAGGAGACATTGATGTATTCCCATCTGTCAATGGCGGGATAACCTGCCACTAATGACTGCAAGTCTCAAGGTACTCATAAAACTCTAGGTCCCATATACAAAATAAATGAGTTGAAGTCGATGGAAAGAGCCCCACTGAAAGGAGAGCATTAAGTCATCTCTCATTAGTCAGCAAGAGGAGCAAAGCAAGAGCTTCATAATTTGGTGGGGATCGAACGAAGAACATGTTCACGAGCCAATGACCCTATGCGTCTTTCGCGTGTGCCAAATGAAAGCGGTACACGAAAAAGACCCTCTGAATAGTAGCCAATGATGAAAACCACTGACAAAGGCAAGGGAACCACCAATAAGGCTAATGGCATCCAAGACACTACACGAATCCCAAAGTGTGAAATAGATGTCTTGTCGTCAAACACAAGGGAAACCACCTAGTCAATGACCAATTATGAAATGTCAACTGATGGATTCAAGGTGACCTACCAATGATAAAAGTAGGGCCAAGGTGCATGATAATACCATAGTATCATGTGATTCTAACACAAATTGAGGGTATGACCGACATTCAAAGTCAAGAGTTCTAAGGAACGACCGACACAGGTTGATAGAATTCCTTTGAACAAGAGCATGAGACATATGGTGGACTCCAGCAGCATAGACTTAATGATGTGACTATTAGATGCAGGAGGCATCAATAACGTTCTCTATAGGGACTAGAAGAGTAACCAGCCGGTAGAGAAAACTCTGTAACGAGATCATCTTCCTAAGGCCATGCTAAAACCAAAATTATGATGACACAAGGACTCAATAATTTTGTTCTTTGTTCAAAGGTGACATGACAGCTGCCAGATCTAATATAGTACTCCCTTCCCACCCATATTTTTTTGTTTTTTCATAACAAATGAATGCTATGATACAGAGGAGGAAACGAGTGTCGCAAGTAAGAAAAACGATTTCCAGCAGTGCAACGTACCTATGCTCAATGCAAGAAAATGCATGCAGGAGATGGATACTCGAGGTGATGTTCCCTCCAGGGTATAGGGTGTTAAATTGCGAAGGATATAAACAAGGCTCTGCTTGGTTGAGGATGCAAAACTGCTTAAGCAACAGTTTATAACGTAAAGCGAGAATCGGCTAAAGGCTTAATATTGCAAGCAAGGGCATGAGATGAAATCATAACTTAACGCCAAAAAATATCCTTTTTTATGTATTCTAGTCTACTTGGTGTGAAAAAGGGGTAAAATTTTGCCAAATAGATGTCTTTTCAAATCCAATTTACCAGTGTGAAAAAGACAAGTTCACTTGGCGATATTTTCTATTTTTGGTAACAAGTCGGAAAAGAGATTAACTAAGATTCATGACCTTTCAAATCCAATTTAACGAGTGTGAAAGGGACAAATCACTCGACAATCTTTTCGATTTTTATACGAGTAAGAAAAGAGCTTAGTTAAGACTTGTTTTTGGGAGTCCACGGGAAATAAGGCCGCTTGTGTATGAGTGAGAAATGGGGCTCATTGTAAAGTCATATATCAAGTTATAATGGAATCTGGGTCCTAAAGGAAAAACTTGGCATGGGCACCAAATGACAAAGAGGATCTAACTAGGGTACCCATGTTTGGTAAGTCTCTACCATTTATTAGTGACACATCTTATAGTAGACGGAAGTTTCTGTGTCGCAACAAATGGGTTCGTGCCTAAGGCATAAAAATGGTGTTTATAGGATAATGCGAAAAATGCACGATGGAGTGGATACCTATCCTATATGCTAGGTTATGAAAATACCTACCCGCGGTGATGAACAACCAATCATGAAGTTGAAATCCGAAAGAAATTTGGGTCAAAACTACAAAAACCAGCTCAAAACCACTCTTGTATTAGTCCATTAGGTGAAACAATGGCATAAAACTATATAAAGTGGGTAAAAATAGCTTATAAATAGTAATAAAATAAAAAATTACTATTCCATTTTGATTTTTACCCAAATAGTGCAATTTGGACCAAAATACCTATAAGATTCAAATGACGATTACGGGAGAATCAGGCAATGAAATCACTAACCGTATGGATCAGGTAACTTTGCATCTCATCCTGTTCAAACTCAGTGGATTATATTTTTGAATTAGGTTCTAATTTTTTAGTTTTTGAGGGCGTAAATTAGGAATTTCGGTGTACATGGGCTACCTTTGTTTAGGTCACGTAGACGATGAGGTATATGCTCCTGTGTGAACCACAGGGGGTGTATATTAAGCCCTATATGAGACTGTATGCAAAGAAAGTCACGTACAGGTACGCAAATGGCTAAAAAGAGGGGTTTTAACTCAAAAATTGATTTGTGTTTTGCAGGATGGTCCTGGAATGGAGAGAGAGAGAGCAAGAGGAGGTTGATGCAGCTGTGGATTGATATCTAGTGGCTCAAGCGGCTCTAAACATATGTGGCTTGTACAAATTTTGGGCTCTCAAAGGCATTAGGGACCAAGTGAGGTTGTTGGAGATGTTGGTGGGTTACTGGGATCCTGATAGCGAAATATTAATCCTCGATGGAAAACCATTGAGGATTGAAGTAGAGGACATCTACTTCTTGACTAGTCTATCACGCCGAGGAGAGGTTGTAAAACTCAATTCATGCGGAGTAGGGAATGGGATGAAGATCGAAGAGTATATCAATGCCCACTGTGTAGCAAGGACTCTCAAGGTGGGAAGCCAAGTCCCCATCCGAGCAATAAATAACCCCAGCCTAAAGATCATCGTGCTAGTATTGACCAGGATTACAGGTTTGCCTTCATTGCACTATGCATCGAGGCCACTTATGTTTTACATGGTAGAGTGTGCGAGACCCACTGTCTACGACTGATGTACCTCATTGCTGACCAATATGAAAGGTCAGTTGATAGAGTGCAAACAAGGGGATAAGAGAAACTTTGGGTTTGCCTCCATTCTTTGTAGTTTCTTTTTTGAGCGGGTTCTAGGTTTGGGACCTAGAGTGGAGATCCTTCCTAGGGGACCGCATGATCCAGCCATGGTGCGGTGGACCAAGGTCATGAGATGGAAGGGAGGAGGTAGGGTGCCAACACCCTACAATGATGATTTTTTCTTCTGGTGGCGTAGACAATTCATTTCTTTGGAAGACTATCCCTATGTAGGGATCGATTTTAGAGGAGATCTAGATATGCCACTTCCACCAGAGGCCGCCTACGGTGACATAGGAAAAATGTTTTTAAATATTTCATTTTTTTTTGTATTTTTGTATTATGAGACAAAAATATTTTGGGGATGGTTCTTAAATATTAACTATACATTTGTGTAATTGTAGATGTGGGTCCACGACGGCCAGAGGAATTCCTTCAACATAGATGGAGGAATTGGGGAGATGAGGCAGCGGGAGGAGAAGCAGAGAGAGTCCTACAAAACGTGTAGGGCAACATGTCCCGTTTGACACAGAGGATTCCAATGGTTCAAGTAGAGGATCTACTTGAAGCCATGCAATGATAGGTGGTTGGTGTACCTAGAGCATGGGTACGACTCTTCCGGTGTCTTGCTAATGCCATGGTTTTCTACCATGACACACATCCGATGCCACATGCATAGATGTCATGGGATATGTATACCGGTTGTATATGTGTATTGAGGGTTTTAGCCCCAATTTTGTAATATAAACACCATATTTTTTGAAATATATAAAAAGGGATCTTTGGCTTTAATTATATCTCACAATGTGTATATTGATGTGATGGTTTTCTTTTCTTTATTAATGTGGCAAATGCCAATCTAAAATGTAATTAGCATAGGCATCGGATACATGATTAGCACTCCTAGGAATGTGATAATAAGTGATAAAATCAAACTGTCCTTCTAACATACGTACCCATACGAATCGTCAGAGTAAAGTAGGATCCCGCATGCGGTAATTGTCGTTCAATTGACATACTACTAACTAGGAATCCAGGATAAATTCTAGAGAGTGAATACCATGTGAGATAGCATCGCACAAAAGTTCTATGACGATGCTATGTTCGACCACATTACTCATGGATGGCCTTAGGCATACGCCACCTAAAGACACTAGCAGACCCTCGGGTGAGTAAACCACCCAAGTGGTGGAAGCTAAGTTCTGTGTATGATGACTGGCTCCATTTGTGAATCCTAGGTAGACCAAAGACTCCGTTGACATCTTCCAACAAAGGGAAAACTCGATAAGCAAGCCAAAGACAAAAGAGTACTACCTAGGGCTCAAGCGTAGTACCTTTTCAAGTAGAGCCCATTTTTGGGCTCAGCCAACTTATTCCCTTCATAATCTTCTAACTCATAGGCTCCTTTTTCTAGAATGCGTCGCACGATGTAAGGACCGTGCCACATGGGTTTAAAATTGAATGCCCCTAGAGGTTCTCTTGCTTGATCATACAAGAGGAACAAGTCACCCTCAGCATACAACTAGGGATAGGTAGACTTGTCATACTGAACCTTGACACGTTTCTTATTCACCTTAATAGTCGTAAAGGCTTCTCGACACTGCTCGTCAAGACTCTCTAGGTGTATAATGTGTCGCTCTAAATCTGAAGTGTTAGGTACTAGGAGATTGACTGCCAACTTAAGAGAAGAGATTTTTCATTCAATAGGAAGGATTGACTCCACACCGTGCACTAACTAGAAAGGGGAAAAACCTGTGGTAGTCTTAATTGAGGTTTGGTATGCCCAAAGTGCAAGATATAGCATGATGTTCCAATTGGAATTACTCTGAATGACAGTTTTTTGAAAAATGGTCTTGAGAGACTTGTTGATAGCCTCTACTTGCCCATTTGCCTGGGGGTAATAAGGATATGAATGACCATGTCTAAACCCCAGGTTAAATGATATTTCTTCCATCATTTCATTCTGAAAGTGACTACCGTGATTAGTGACAATCTCACTCAAGATACTGAACTGAGCAATAATTTGGTTGAACACAAAGAAGGTTGCAGTCTTCCCATCAAATTTTATGGTAGGCATGTCCTCAAGCCACTTAGTAAAGTAGTTGATGACCATGATAATGTGTTGATTCCCCCTAGCCAAAGTTGTGTTACAATCGACGAAATATATCCCCCACTTGGTGAAGGAACCGACAGTAACAACTGGGTGAAGAGGGGCTGGATGCAAGTGCATTTTCTGAGTGAACACCTGGTAGGGGTGACACTTATTGACTGGTTCAATACAAGCTTTATAGATAGTAGGCCATAAATAACCAGCTCGCAGTATTTTTTGGGTTGTCGCAAGCCCTGATAGGTGACCACCACAAGCCCCTTTGTGGCAATCGTTTAGGACCGACTCGGCTTCCTCGTGAGTTAAGAAATGACACAAGATATCATCTATTCCTCAGTGATACTAAGTGTCATCGATGATGGTATACTTTTTGGCTTGGTATCTAATACGTCGTCGATCATCCCATGAGAGATGTTGAGCGAACTTCAAGGTTTGAAGATATAAAACAATGTCTCCATACCAGGGGTTAGACGAAGAGACAAGGAAAATGTGTTCATCTACAAATGAATCAACATGGATAAAATCCTCATATAATTGTGGAAAATTAGATATTAGCTCTACAAAGACTAGTGATTTCTTGGACTTGGCCGAAGCGAAGTGGAGATAAAACTCTTGTAAGACAACAATCCATTTATTATATTTACCCCCTATGATACGTCTAGTAAGGATGTATTGAAATGGATTGACATCGGCAACCACTGTAGTCTTGCAAAGTAATATATAGTGACATAAGCATTTGACTGTGTGAACAACAACCAAAGCTATATTTTCAACATGAGAGTAATTAAGCTCAGGACCGACTAAATTTTGACTAAGATAATAGATGACGTGTTCATGAAGCTCATCATCCTCCTGAACTAGAACCATACCAATCGTCTCTTCAGATGTGGTGATATAAAGCAAGTAATCTCTACTATAATCAGGAGACTTCAGTAGAGGGGCCAATACTAAGGATTTCTTCAAAGCATCAAAAGACTCCTGGGCTTGCCCATCCCAGAGAAAAGGGGTGTCTTTCTTCAAGAGGCGATTGAAACCCTTAGTGATATTGGCATAATTCACTATGAACCGACGTAGAAATTTATCTTTCCCCTGTAAACCTTGAAGTTGTCTAATCGTGCGCGGGGGAGGCAACTGAAGTATTTCCTCAACCTTAAGAGGATCTACCATGATCCCAGTCTCAAAAACTAAAAATCATAAAAGACAACCAGACTTAACACAAAATATGCATCTATGAGGGTTTAACCAGATTCTATAGTAATGACATCTTTGAAAAACAAGTCGAAGGTGTGTAACATGATCCAGAAGCAAGATCATCAAGGTAGGCTTCGACTATGTGCTTGAGATCGTGAAAAGCGAAAGTCATGGCATGTTGGAAGGTTGCTCCGGTGTTTTTAAGGCTGAAAGGCATTTTCTGGTATGCAAAAGTACCCCAAGGACATATAAATGTCATCTTATGTTGGTCCTTAGGTTTGATTTGGATTTGGTTATACCCTGAAAATTCATCCATAAAAGAAAATATCTCACTTCCTGCACACTCATCGATAATCCGCTCAATGAAAGGTGTGGGAAAGCTATCTTTAGGACAAGCCTTGTTCAGGTCGTGAAAGTCCATACATACTCAAATGGTTCCTTGCTTTTTATTCACATGAACAAGGTTGGATACCCATTCAGTCAAAGGAACCAGGTAGATGAAGCCAACACTAAGTAGCTTCTCTACCTCTGCCTTAATAGCAGGGGCCTTCCTAGGATTTATAGCTCTAAGACATTGACGAACATGTTTAGCATTCGAGTAAGTTATAATCTCATGTTCAACAATACGAGGGTCAATCCCTGGAATCTCTTCATATGACCAAGAAAATACATCTCAAAATTCTTTGAAGAGATTGGTGTAGATCAAAATTTATTTTGGCGAACAATCTGCACCTATATTAATGTTTTCAATATTTCCAGGGGTACGAGAGATATCGATCGATACGGTAGGAGAAATAATTTCCATATTTCCTTCAGCATAAATGTCGTGTGTATCAAGTGGAACTACAACATGACAGACTATCTCACTCAAGGTAGATTGAAAGTCATCTTGCTCGATTCTTTCAAGACTTGGGAGAAAATAATATCGATGATGCATATCATCCCAAGGTCTCTCAGAACCATTCATGGCTTAGAGGATGGCTTCATCTGAAGGCAAAGTCTCATCTAAGAAATCATGCGAACAAGACAACAAGGTGGCCCATATAGGCCTAAAAACAGGATCCTCCTCATCTTTTGGCGAGGTAACTGGATCGGGATCAACGAAAGAGTCAAGAACAACTTGATACACAATCTTTGCTGCTGATAGTGGCATAGCCATGCCAGCATGCGATTGACCTTCACATGACAAAGTTGGAGAAGGTAGGGTCCATGGATCACTAAGATAGGAACTGCGGAAAGGAATGGACCTCCCTGCTGAAGCAGGCCTACTAGACATGGCGTAAACGTGGTGAATCGATGTCGAGAAGTCGAAAGTACCCATGAGGGAAGAACACATTCTGACACTGATATTCTCAGTTGTCGACTGAGAATTGTCGATCATAGGGATCGATGGTCCAACGGATGTGTTAGGACTAGAGTATGCAAAGGATAACTGGTCGATGATCACGATCTTCCCTTGATGAGGAAAACAAAGCGTACAAAAGATGTACGATACGACAATGACCATAGCATAGGTCCAATTGTGACCTAGTGACATATTATAATCAAGAGGTGTATCAACTACCTCTACCTCCACCTCTACCATCTTTCCACCTAACTAGACCGGAAAGGCAGGGAGAATACCATGATGGCGGAAGGAGTGACCCTCAAATGTAGTCAACATGTTCGATGACTTGGAAAGGGTTGGAGAACCGAGAGATTTCCAGCAAACCAGGGACATCATGCAGGTGGCAGCACCTTCATCAACAATTGCACATTTAATGGTATACTTGGAATACTCCACATGGATTTGGAAAGCCACATGGTAAGGTAAGCGAGGCTTCACATCCGTGACTTCAAACTTGATAACTTTTGAGCCACTAGGTTCAAGAGCTCCTAAGGCAGAGAGTAAGGCATTCCTCTGTGAGGGACATGTCTGGAGTACCTCCAAAGCACAAATCGCACAAGGGGTTTGGCCCAGTTCCTCAAAAATATAGTAGTTCTGGGCGACTCTAGCATTAAGATTCTGGGTAGAGCGCTTAAGTACTCCTTTCGGAATACGAGGCGGTGGATCTAGTTTCTCAATCTATAATTCCATCTCCGGAGGAGGAGGGGGAGCTTCTAGACCAGAGTTAGCTTGCGAAGAGCTATAATCTTCAGAGCGAGTGGCTATATCAATTTTCACATCGACCATGTTGATACATATGTTGTCGCCATCTTGCGATGGTGGGTTTTGACTCCCACTGGCCGTATTTCCGGCATTCGAAGAGCTCGAGCCTCCACGAGTTTGGGGCATAAATGCATAAGGTGGTCATCGGTACAAAGTTTACAAGGAAACTTCACCTTACGTTTCTCTTTCTTTCCCTCTCCAACATTATCATTTTTCTTCCCATTATTATCTTTGTCCTTGAGTTTGTTACCATTTTTCCCACCCTTACGATTATTTCGATCTTTCCTTTTATTCCCATCTGGTTGTTGGTCACCATTTGTTTTTTTCAACAATTGCACATAATGTACATTTGCTGACTGGGTGGGTTTGGAGGACACAGACGAAGCTGGTCCTCCAACAGACTTCATCGTCGAGTCTGTAGACTTTACATTGGCAGACCCTACAATGCCATCGACATTAGGTCCAATTTTTTTCCTATTATTGTAATTTGACCACGGTGCTTCTAGAAGGAGGTGATATAACATCCCAGACTGAGCATATATTAAATCTAACTATTGGGATCTAAAGATAGCTTCTTCCTCATTGGAGACCCCAGAAGTAGCAACATCCTTCGAGATAGGAGGGTGCAAAGAATTTAGGAACCATTATAGGTGAAAGGCTAGGGCTATAGGAGTCTTAATCAACTGCCTCTGTCTACGCCACTCCTAGATATGATCTAAGATGTGAGTGGTGGTGTCCTGGTGTAAATTCGACAAAAGTTTGAGGCCAATATCATAACGAATGGGAAATTGAAAGTGGTTGAGAAATACCATCACCAACTGATTAAATGACCCATATGTCCCCTTAGGTAGCTCAATATACCATTGTGAAGCAACTCCAATGAGAGTGCGTTGAAACAATCATAATCTAATAGAATCATGGTTCAGGGAATTCGATGAGCACCAAAGGTGAAAGGTAGTGACATGCTCACCAGGGTCCTCTCCATTCTTACCTTCCAACTTTGGAATGTCTGAAAGAAGTTTGGTGGGGATGGGGGGCCATGTGGGATCATGACTCACCAGGTTGTTATTAACTTAGAAAAGTCTGGCAAATTGAGTGTGGCTAGAAAAGGGAGACGGGGTTGCGACATCTGGCCCCATCCTCCCACGAAATATTGTGTGTTGGGAACTACATTCCACCCAAGATTATGGTAATAATGAAAGCCATGTCCAGAATTATAAGGACCTCCTCCGGGCTGATTCATATAAGGTGGGTTGGGCATCATTCTAGCATGAATGTTCTAATAAAGACTGTGAAAATTGTCCCTAGCCGGATTAGATCCAGGCTGGGGGTTATGAAAACTGTCCCCAACCAGATTGGATCCGGGTTGGGGGTTTCCCAAATTTTAATACTAACCTCCTACAGGTGGTAACCCGGAGGATTGAAGTGGATTCGTCATGCCAAAAGTATTGGTCAGAATTGGAACCAAGGAGGTAGGGATATAGGGCGGAACTTGTCCACCAGTTGGGTTGTTCCATCCAGCCATAGAATGATTAGACCTAGGGTTAAGAATAGGGACACTTCCTACATTAGTATTTGTATGGGGGATATGATAACCACAAACGGAAAAGGAGTGTAAGGAGGTGTAGTGCCCCCAAATCCAAGGTCAACGTTAGGGCCAACAGCTGGGATGGCAGTCGAAAACTGCGAAGTGAAGTTAGGCATACCATAATAAAATGGACTAGAAGCCATAGGGATGGACTGAACATTGTAACTCGGTGAGTGACCGAAACCTCCAAAAGTGTTTGAGGCAAGAGATGAAGCATTAACTACAGGTTGAGCCATAGTACTGGTATAATCCTTTGGCACTGCAACTATAGCAGCTACAAAAGTCGAAGGGGTGCCATTAACTATAGTGGGTATGGGAGTCGAAGAACTCCCAGTGTTCTGAAGACTAGACTCAATACTCATCCTTGTGGAACCACAAGCCTGAAAGGTGGATGTGTGTGTACCACGCTTAAAAACTCTACGCCTTTTAGAAGGCAAGAACTCAAAATCCGGTGGTAACTGTAATAATCGATGGGACCGGTGGGGATGCTGGTCCAACTCCACGATGAATTATGACTCTACAAAATTAAAATTGTCCTAAGTCCAAAAAGTAGTCAAAGAGCATAACAAAAAGTCAAACGACCAATATGCATGCAAACGGGCTAAAGTGGATGAGTGGCCTCCCTCGCTTAAGTAGGTATGTCTCATCCAAGAGAGACCTGAGACTCCCTACTAAAGTTTGGAGGTAATAGAATCAATTATAAGGGCCCTAATGGGCTTAACAACTAGTCGGTCAGATCTCCCCAGAGAGGTAATCCTCCATAAAGGATGTGTGTTGTCCGACCCTTATTTGACCCACGGTACAAGCAGAATAACCCCTGCAAGTAACCTATGAGATACCTAAGTCAAGCAACTAATAAACCACTGTATAATCGATGCATAGGCGAGCAATCGTAAGTCTGGATCATTGTATGGGTAGGGTAACAAAGCCTGAAACCTTGAAAGTACTGCCTCTCATGGAGGTATGGGCACTATCAAGATCCCCAAATACGAATAAATCCATAGAAATATCTATGACGCTAGGCGAGTATCCAGGGGTTATCCCTTCAACTAACTTCGCGTGACCTCTTGATTAACTCCAGTGTGAGAGGAGCCTCCTAATATTACCAATTATACAATGGAATTCTCAACTCCCTGTCTCAGACACATATGTTGATTTAATTGCCTTGGAGAATTTTACTCACAAAATCCTATTCCAAGGCACTAAATCCTAGACTAGTTTGTGCACACTAAAAATAAAATCGTGAGTAATCGATTTTAATTTGAAGCATACATTTTATTGGCCGTGATTACTCAAAAAGGTATGGAATTGAAACTCATGATGTTATGAATCTGCAAGAAAATAAATATGAATATAATGCAAAGTCTACCTTTAACTTTTCAATGAATGATATGCATATAAAAACAGTGCAATTTTCATTTCAAGTCTGCAATTCAGAAGTAAATGCAATCTTTCACTAAATGTACTAACCTAATGATAAATATTCGAAGACAAAAATGCCAACCAATGAAAAATGCCTATTTTTTTTGTATTTTCAATATATCAAAAAGAAAATGCATGGACTGAGAAGCAACCTGATATATAAATTCTACTGGGCATAAAAGAAATAACTCAAGCAGAATACCAAGCATCCAAGCAAACAACCCAGAGTTCAAGGAAAAATCAAAATGAAAAACGATGAGAAAGACTACGCCCAAAAATTCAACTCCAAACAGGTTTCGTGTCAACTCAGAAAAGCTTAACAGGCACTACAAAGACCTAAGAAGGCTCAACAATCATCAAATCCCACCCAACAACCACCAAACCAAGCAACCAAGCAAGGAAATAAGGTTTACGTGACTGTTCAGGGAAACAAAGCATATATACGTAGCTAGCAGTGAGACATCACGCATGTGTACGCGACTGTAAAGACAATAGGGCGTGTACAGACTTGAAAACAAGGCCAGGAAAGGGTAAAAAGGATGAAAAATCAGACCCAGAGTGAACAAAATCTGTCAAGAAGTGATATGACAAGAACCAAAAAGGGAAAAGAGCAAGGCAAGGAGAAAAAGTACTTCAAACCCTTAGAAATAAGATCTCTCCCGAGTGGAGTCTCCAATTTTGTTACAAGGGAAAAACTCTCTATGGCAAGGGTGAACCACAACAGGCAGGTATGACTGCAGAAATATAATCAATTCCAAAATATTCTGTATAAACCAATGTGAAAGAGAGATAAGAAAGAATCCTACCTCGTTCCAACGTTTGATGATGTTCCACCATTGAGCACTTTGACCCAAAGCTTTATACCTGCAACAAGTTCTCAACAAACAAGCAACACAAGTATATAGTGATAATATAAAGGGGCTAGCACATTAGATAGCATAATCCATTAATAAACATTACAAACATGCCCATGGATAATAATCATATATTTGCACGATATCAATTGGACAGGAAAGGAGTATTTCTATTAATAAATGATCAGCAGAAGTGATAACATTATAGACTTCCGTGTCGGCAGAGTTTCAAAACAAGAAACCAGGTTCCTTCCAACTAGGTCTCCACCACTTCAATCCTCCACCAAAGGCAATCTCATACAAAAGAGACAATGAGGTTCTCTCAACAATAAGGAAAGAGCTTGGGGGCTGAACATTGTGTTCATACTTGAGGGACAAAGGGATGCACACTCAATATGAAGTAATTTCTCCATAGTAACTTTGCTCTCAAAGTTGAATTCTTTCTCCTCTTTTCCATAGCTTGTAATTGTGCTCTTATAGCCTTCAAAATGCAACTGAAGGGCCGAGTCGAAACATTTCCAGTATATGGAAGGCCAAGGATCAGAGATCTTCTATCGTGACATGGAAACCCGACTTCATTTTTGTATTTTCTGGCACAAATCCCGATGTATGCAGACTGTAGTGGAGCAGCCTGCGTATAAGCATGATGTAGAGTAGATAGGGTGCATATATGTGGAAAAATATGTATTTTTAGATATGGATTCATCAAAAAGGGATGATAAGTCTGCATAGGGAAATGGAAAAAGGTCCTTTGTTCAAGATAGCTATGGTGAGGCAAATATTGATATAACAAAAGGGCTTAGAAGAGAAGAGCTAGCTGTTGTTTGGCATTGAGATTTGAACAATGCTCAGGAGAAGGTTTGTAAGTCTCATACGACCTGCACCTTTGGAGAAAGGAACTATGTAAGTGGGTTTTGGGACTAGTAGAGGCCCGAAGAGTCAATCAGACTCAGTTTCTTAATTTATCCTAGATCGGGAGGTCGCGTAGCCCTTAGGAGAGAAGGGGGGTCTACATCAATAATCAATCATCACTCTGACTCATACTCTGTTGTGATGTAACCCAAAAAAAATAACCGCAGCATACATAATGGGAATCCATACCATAAACACCACGATGCGACATTCTCTTCTGACAATTTTAAACACACAATCACGTTATCATTATCTCATCCTATCGTGTCGAGTTATCAATCCACTACAAAGAGGCAGCAACAATATTTCTCAATCAACCAACTACAACCAAACCATACAGTGTAAAACTTGTGCCCATTCTTAACGATGCAATCAAATAACCATACATACGCAGTGGACGAAAATTCCACAAGTGTCCCGATTTCATTAATCATTTTTCCATTAAAAACACACAACATTGATTCAATCTTATAGGGACGATACTCATACCAATGCATCAAACGCATCATTGTGTATTGATCAATTATGAACAATGTTGGATTATTAATTAAATAAACACAAGGACAACACCTAAGTATTTGATTTAACAATTCATTTTAATTAACCATGTCGAGCTTATACACTCAATAAGAACAATTGCAAAGGCTAGATTCTAAACCAATACCACTGTCATACAACCCACTTTGGTCAAGATGGTTAATTACTTCTGTCAACAATATATAATGACCAATAGTAAACTCGACAGGAAACAACAATTTTCTCTGTCAACCCTCAGACTTAGGAGTTAAGGGTTTGTCCTGTGGCCAACACAGGGAGACTGAGGTCGATTCTTCTTAATAGCAAAAACCTTTGAGACCAATGGTGTACACATAGAGGATGACATAATTTACTTCGTGTCCAAGGTGGCGAATCCCATGACAGGAGAGGTATGAGCAGAGGGGCCAGGCTCCATTTGGGGATTTGTAATGGCTTAGCACAGGCAGGGTATAACCATCGTGGTTCTCTCAACCAACCCACTAACAATGCTGATAAGAAGCAGAGTTGAGAAGAAGCAACATAACCTACTGGACAACCAACAAAAGCATGAACAACCCAATGCCCAAAATAATGCATAGTGTGACCAGGCATCCCAAACTCATTAAACCCCATAAAAGTCGAAACTAGGTATGGTAATATAAAATGCATGAATACAACTAGTCACTCCAGACCAAACAAAATCCCTTCAACTAAACCAACAAAGACAACAGAGAGCCTTAATGGCTACTAACACATCAAGGTGACCAATAACGCCGTAACTTCAAACATTTTTGCAGAGAAAACCATCAATACTTCATCCAAAAAAAACACAATTTCACATAGTTTCCATAATCAAGGAGAACACAACCTAATACATCCAAGCCAATATCCATTTCATAACCAGAGAAAACTCATGGATGGGAAAAAAAATACATACCTATAATCAAACACCTTAAAACACATTTTGGCCGAGTGGTTCCTTTCTACTAAGAAGTTGGAGGATAACCACAACAACAAATTTGAACAATAGCCCAATTAGGGTGGCGGCCAGCGAAGGAGTAAGGGTGACATGCAGTAAACGCACATTGCCTCCATTCCCAGTGCATTAATTCATTCATACATGCCAATGAGCTTTCCATCAACACAATTAATCAAACCATGTATTGAAACAATCACCTATTAAAACCAATAGCATGGTCATATCACATTTCTAACTTATGCCATAACATAATTCAACCAAGTTCCATATAATTCAACACTTTGCATAACCATTAGCATCTATTACCTTGTCAAATGTGCCACCAACACTCTATCCATCCAAATAATACCATATGCATATTAACCATATAACTCAATCAAATCGCATAACTATTACTTTCTATCTAGGATTTAACCATAATAATTTAAATCTTTCATGCATGTAGTATAGCATCTAGCATAGTTCAAATTATTCCCTTTGCATTTGTTGCATTGTTTTCATTTCTTTCCAATTGCTTGTATGTGTTATTGCCTTTTTCCAATTTCCTTTTATGTACTGTTACTAACATGTATCTTGTGCAGGTGTTTCAAGAATATGTAGCAGTGGTGTCAATGAATAACATAGGTCATAGTAACATAAAGAACCAATACTTCATAATCCCAAACCATGGCCAATAAAAACAAGATCTCATCAACCATGTAATTCGTGTCAAACATCATCACAAACATAAAATATGAATAGATTTGATCTCCAATCTACAAGGGGGGTCCCACCTACTAGTATTATTTAGATTTTATAGTAATATGCTTTAGCAACACTTTGCGGGCAAAACTTCATTGTGATTTTAATCTTCAACACCACAGTAGTGGGTCCGACTAATCCTAATTCTCTATTCCTCTCCACTAGGTAGTTGCACTAGTAATGTGGCTCCCCACATGTCCAACACCCTTTCTTCGGTCCAATACTCTTGGTACCTGAAGTAGAAGTTGACAACCCACTGGCCTGGAATCCTGGTCTTATCTGTTGAACATGCCTATATTGTTGCTACTGCAGTCGATGCTGTGGTCCTCGGTGTTACGAGGGAAAAACTCGCTATGGCCAGGGTAAAATACAATAGATAGGTATGACTGCGAAAACCTACTCAATTCCAACATATGCTATATAAACCAATGTGAAAAACGAGATAATAAAGGATCCTACCTCATTCCAACGTTTGATGGTGTTCCGCTGTTGAGCACTTTGACCCAAGGCTTTGTACCTGCAACAAGTTCTGAACAAACAAGCAGAGCAAGTATATAGTGATAATATAAAAGGGTTAGCGCATTAGATATCATAATCCATTAATAAACATTACAAATATGCCCATGGATAATAATCATATATTTGCACGATACCAATTGGACGGGAAAGGAGTCTTTCTATTAATAAATGATCAACAAAAGTGAAAACATTACAGACTTCCATTTCGGCACAGTTTGAAACCAAGAAACCAAGTTCCTTCCAACTGGGCCTCCACCACTTCAATTCTCCACCAAAGGTAAGCTCGTACAAAAGAGACAATAAGGTTCTCTCAACAATAGGGAAAGAGCTTGGGGGCTAAACATTGTGTTCAGACTTGAAGGACAAAGGGATGCAGACTCAATATGAAGTAATTTCTCAAAAGTAACTTTTCTCTCAAAGTTGAATGCTTTCTTCTTTTTTCCATAGCTCAAAATTGTGTTCTTATAGCCTTCAAAATGCAACTGAAGGGTCAAGTCGGAACATTTCTAGTGTATGGAAGGCCAAGGATCAGAGATCTCCTATCATGACATGGAAACCTGACTTTATTTTTGTATTTTCTGGCACAAACCCTGATGTACGTGGGATGTAGTGGAGCAACCTACGCATACACATGTTGTATAGTAGATAGCACACGTATATGTGGAAAAAATGTATCTTTAGCTCTGGATTCATCAAAAAAGGATGACAAGTCTGCATGGGGAAATGGAAAAAGGCCCTCTGTGCAAGATAGCAATGGTGAGGAAAATATTTCTATAACAAATGCCCCCTAATGTGTGAGATCAGAGGAGTATCTGCGTTGGCCAAAATACATTATAAATAACCCAGAAGTTGAGTGGCGTAAACCCAGCTGGAAAGTCTAGTTGCTCGTTACATTCTGTGTTGACTTTACATACATGGTTGCCAATAGAATACAATGTAGATCCATGTGGAAAATATACCAAATATGTGTTTGTAGCCATGAATAGGCAAATAAAAATGTGGTTATATGCCAAAAGTTGTCATAATCATGAACAAGGCCTAGTAGAACTAGTCTCAAAACCAATCTGAAGATATATGTATATGATGGAGTATAATCTGATGTCCCATGATAACTGTAGTCAAATAGGTGTTGGTCCAATGAAAAGGAAGCAACAGCTCAAGAAATATGCAGCCACATAGTGATGTCTTCAAGTATTCTACACATCCGCCAAAGGTGCAATTCTACATCATGTGAATAAAGGAGTTGAGGTCGAACATAATGAGACATCATTTGATTACCAATCATTGAGGTATACCATTAAAAAATGTGAGAAATCCTACCAATAATGAAAGTAGGTATCAAGGCATCGAGCACATTCCTACAAGTGTGAATAGATGAGTCTATGTTGAACACCTGAGGAATCCATTGGCCATGAGACATTGATGTATTCCCATCTGTCAATGGCGAGAGAGCCTGCCAGTAATGACTACAAGTCTCAAGGTACTCATAAAACTCTAGGTCCCATATCTAGAATAAATGAGCCGAAGTTGATGGAAAGAGACCCACTGAAAGGAGAGCATTAAGGAATCTCTTATCACTCAGCATGAGGAACAAAGCAGGAGATTCATAATTTGTTGGAGATTGGGTGAAGAACATGTTCACAAACCAACGACCCTATGTGTCTTTCACGTGTGTCAAATGCAAGCAGTACAAGAAAAAGACTCTCTGAATAGTAGCCGATGATGAAAAATGTTGACAAAGATGAGGAAACCACCAATAAGGCTAATGGTATCCAAGACACTTCATGAATCCCAAAGTGTGAATAGATGTCTTTTTGTCGAACACAAGGGAAACCACCCAGTCAACGACCAATGATGAAATGTCGACTGTTGGGTTCAAGGTGACCTACCAATGATGAAAGTAGGGCCAGGGTGCATGATAAAACCATAGTATCATGTGATTTTGAGACAAATTGAGGGTATGTCCGACATGCAAAGTCAAGAGTTCTGAGGAATGGATGACACAGGTTGATAGACTTCCTTTGAACAAGACCATAAGACATATGGTAGACTCCGATAGCATAGAATCAATGATGTGACTACTAGATGCAGGAGGCAACAATAATATTCTCTATAAGGACTGGAAGAGTAACCAGTTGGTAGAGAAAAACTCTGTAACGAGATCAGCTTCCTAAGGCCATGATAAACCCAAAATTATGATGACACAAGGACTCAATAACTTTGCTCTCTGTTCAAAGGCAACACGACTGCTGCCAATTATAATATAGTACTCCCTTCCCACCTGTCTTTTTTTGTTTTTTCATAACAAATGAATGCTATGATACAAAGGAGGAAACGAGTGTCGCAAGTAAGAAAAACTAGTTCCATTGGTGGAACGTACCTATGCTTAATGCAAGAAAATGCATGCGAGAGATGGACACTCGCAGTGATGTTCCCTCCAAGGTATAGGGTGTTAAATTGCGAAGGATATAAACAAGGATTTGCTTGGTTGAGTATGCAAAAAATTCTTAGGCAACGGTTTATAACGCAAATCGAGAACCGGCTAAAAGCTCAATACTACAAGCGAGGGCATGTGATGCAATCACAACTTAACGCCAAAAAAGTCCTTTTTTATGTCTTTTAGTCTACTTGGTGTGAAAAAGGGATAAACTTGTGCCAAATAGACGTCTTTTCAAATCCAATTTACGAGTGTGAAAAAGACAAGTTCACTCGATGATCTTTTCTATTTTTGGTAATGAGTTGGAAAAGAGCTTAACTAAGACTCATGACCTTTCAAATCCAATTTAACGAGTGTGAAAAGGACAAATCACTCGGAAATATTTTTGGTTTTAGACGATTCGGAAAAGAGCTTAACTAAGAATTTTTTTGTTGTTCTAATAAACATGTAAAGGTGGAGGCCAAGGATCCCATACTGGTCTTCTGTGGAAGGTCAGTATCTTATGGATAGCTGACAAAATCTTGGGAAAATTCAAAGCTCTCCAAGTCGAGGAGGAGAAAGTGCTAACGAAGTATATATTCTCTATGATGGTTCTAATAATGTCTCTTAATGGAAAACACATACATGGGGGTATGGGATTCCCCATCAGGTCATCCCAATCGAAGGGAACCTTGTTAGGAATTGGAGGGAGAGCATTCAGAGGAACAATAAATCTCTCTTGTTAAGAAGGAGTAGGATTAGGAATGTCGATGACATGACTGAAGATTGCATCGTTCTCTACACGGAGAGTGGAATTGACTAGAGATTTCACTGGTATGACCACATATTCATACCTAGGCTGAAGAGGATGCATGAAAACATGGATAGGAGACACATCACCCTTGAAAACGGGGGTGAGGTTAGGAGAAGAAAACATCGTGTCAATCGAAGGAGGGACAGGGTGTGGGTAAACCACAGATGTCTCAGAATCTAATGGGCCCTTGGGAGAGCTCCATGCTTCTGGTATCTCGGCAGTAGCTAGACACAAACGCGTAAGATGACTTCCTTCACAAGTTATGCAAAAGAATTTAGGCTTATGTCTGAGACGTCTAGGTCTCTCGATGCTCCCATCATTGTTTACAATGGCTGGTGACACGCTCTCATCATGACTGGCACGGGTAAGAGAGTCTTCTCCTATATGATGAATAGAGGTTGGAGATGTGACACAACTATAATTAGGGGTGAATAGGATGGTGCCCCTAACATAATTGCCAGAGGTTGGGTGCGAGCTGTCGACATAATATGTAGAAAATGTGGACCCATCTTTGACGTGACTGGAAGAGGCTGGTGATGGAGCACCAGTATGAATAACAGTAATTGGGCTAGCGATAGATTGTGGCATTTCATGCCAAGGTCTGAGGAAATATTGGTTTTGAAACATTGCAGGCCAAGAAGGATCCTGGTGTACCCCCTTTCCCTGCCTAGAAAGGTGTTGGCTTAAGCCAAAATGGTCCAAAGAGGTTTGGACAGGCATCATCACAGAGGTCTACAAAGAGACTGAGGTAGGATAAGAATTATTCGAGTGATGATATATGCTGACCCCTTGTGAAGGTGTCTCGTAAAGAGGGTAGCCTGAACCATAAAATTGATTTTCCCCATACGAAATACTTGGAGGTACTTGAGGGCCTGTCATGGAAAAGGTGTTCAACAGAAACGACATGGAAGAAGAAAGATACATGGATGGGGCGTAATAAGTGGGATAAGCACCCATCTAACCACTGGCTCCTGGAAGAGCATAGCTAGCATTAGATCCATAAGGGGGAAGGTTCCAACCTCCCATGGGGACACGACTCATATCAAATGAAGAAGTAGGCATCGGAGCCATGGTGCCCCCTAATCCAACGCTGGGATCATATATGTGGGATAGGGAGAGGATTTCACAAGTGAAGGCATATCAACAAAAAAATGACTAGAGACCCAAGGTGCAGACCGAGTGTTATAGTTCTGCAAACCATTGTGAAAGGCGGAAGGATCCGTCTCCATGAAATGAGTAGGTATCATCGAATGGGTAGTAGTAAATGAGGGAGCAAAATAAACTCCACTATCCATGATGATGACACCCAAAAGAGACTTCTAAGGCCAACTAGTAGTCAAAGAGCATACCAAAAAGTCAAACGGACAATATGCATGCAAACGGGCTAAAGTGGCTGAGTGGCGTCCCTCGCTAAAGAAGGTATGTCTCATCCAAGAGGGACCTGAGACTCCCTGCTAAAGTTTGGAAGTAAAAGAATCAGTTATAGGGGCCCTCGTGGTCTTAAAAACTAGTCATTCAGACACCCCCAAAGAGGTAATCCTCCATAAAGGTTGTGTGTTGTCCGACCCCTATCTGACCCAGGGTATAAGAAGAATAACCCCTGTAAGTAACCTATGAGATACCTAAGTCAAACAACTAATAAACCACTATATAACCGATGCAAAGGTGAGTAGTCGTAAGTATGGATTACCATATGGGCAGGGTAGCAAAGCCCAAAACCTTGAAAGTACCACATCTCACAGAGGTATGGGTACTAGCAAGATCCCTAAATACGAATAAATCCATAGAAATATCACTGACGCTAGGTGAGTATCCGAGACTTATACCTTCAACTAAATTCATGCAACCTCGTGATTCACTCCAATGTGAGCGGAGCCTCCTGATCTTACCAATTATACAATGGACTTCTCAACTCCCTGTCTTAGACACATATGTTGATTTAATTGCCTTGGAGAATTTTACTCACAAAATCCTATTCCAAGGCACTAAATCCTAGACTAGTTATTGCACCCTAAAAACAAAATCGTGACTAATCAATTTTAGTTTAAAGCGTAAATTTTATTGGCTATGATTACTCAAAAGGGTATGGAAGTGAAACTCATGATATTATGACTCTACAAGAAAATAAATATGAATATAATGCAAAGTCTAATTTTAATTTTTCAATGAATGATATGCATATAAAAACAATGCAATTTTCAATTTCAACTCTGCAATTTAGAAGTAAAATGCAATCTTTCACTAAATGCACTAAGCTAATGATAAACATTCAGAAGAAAAAAATGCCAAGCAACTTAAAATGCCTATTTTTTTGTATTTTCAATATATTAGAGAGAAAATGCGTGGACTGAAAAGCAACTTGATATATAAATTTTACTGTGTATAAAAGGAATGACTCAAGCAGAATACCAAGCAACCAAGCAACAACCCAGAGTTCAAGGACAAATAAAAAATGAAAAACGATGAGAAAGACTATGCCCAAAAATTCAACCCCAAATAGGTTTCCTGTCAACCCAGAGAAGCTCAATAGGCACTACAGAGACCTAAGAAGGCTCAACAATCATTAAATCCCACCCAACAACCACAAAACCAAGAAAACAGGCAAGGAAAATTGGTATACCCGATTGTTCAGGAAAACAATGGGTATATACTCATCTTGTAGTGAGATAGCATGCATGTATACGCGACTGTCAAGGCAAAAGGCGCATATAGGATTGAAAACAAGGCCAGGCAAGTGAAAAAGGCTGAAAACTCACACCCATAGTGAATAGAATCTGTCAAGAAGTGATACAACAACAAACACAAAGGAAAAAGAGAAATGCAAGGAGAAAAAGATCTTCAACCCTTATAAAGAAGATCTTCCCCAGTGGAGTCGCTAATTCTATTATGAGGGAAAAACTCTCAATGGCCAAGGTAAACCACAACAGACAGGTATGACTGCAGAAACATACTCAATTCCAACATATGCTATATAAACCAATGTGCAAACGAGATAAGAAAGAATCCTACCTTGTTCCAACGTTTGACGATGTTCCACTGTTGAGCGCTTTGACCCAAAGATTTGTACCTACAACAAGTTCTCAACAAACAAGCATAGTAAGTATATAGTGATAATATAAAAGGGTTAGAACATTAGATAGAATAATCCATTAATAAACATTACAAATATTCCCATGGATAATAATCATATATTTTCACGATACCAATTGGACGGGAAAGGAGTATTTCTATTAATAAATGATCAGTAGAAGCGAAAACATTACAGACTTCTATGTTGGCATGGCTCGAAACCAAGAAACCAAGTTCCTTCCAACTAGCCCTCCACCACTTCAATCCTCCACCAAAGGAAAGCTCATAGAAAAGAGACAATATGGTTCTCTCAACAATAGGGAAAGAGCTTGGGGGATGAACACTGTGTTCAGACTTGAGGGACAAAGGGATGCAGATCCAATATGAAGTAATTTCTCCAGAGTAACTTTACTTTCAAAATTGAATGCTTTCTCCTTTTTTCCATAGCTCGGAATTGTGTTCTTATAGCCTTCAAAATGAAACTGAAGGGCCGAGTCGGAATGTTTCCATTATATGGAAGGCCAAGGATCAGAGATCTCCTATCGTGACATGGAAACCCAACTTCATTTTTGTATTTTCTGGCACAAATCCTGATGTACGCGGGTTGTAGTGGAGCAGCCTGCGTATACACATGTTGTATAGTATATAGGGTGCGTATATGTGGAAAAATATGTATTTTTAGCTCTTGATTCATCAAAAAGAGATTACAAATCTACATGGGGAAATGGAAAAGGGCCCTCTGTGCAATATAGCAATGGTGAGGCAAATCTTGCTATAACACTCGGTAAGGAGTCTACTGCTAAGCCATTGGTCGTCGAGGTGTAGTGAAAGTGGATCCTCTCTGGAAGCCGCAATATCCTGGCGAGTGTCCAGTTGGTGTTTGACGTTGTTGCGCACTAGATGACACCTTCCCTACTGGTCTCACTGGAGTCCTTCTCTAAACCCCACTGATAAGCTCCTCCTCTGCTATGAGGGCCTTCTAGATGACATCATGCAATTTTTAAGGCATCATAATCCTAACCTTTGCATGAACATCAACATTAAGTTTCTCGGTATTCAGGTGTGGAGCATACCAAAGAAGCTCCATAAAATGGGCCTCGTACTTAGGCACCGTACAACCACCCTGTCACAAGACGTTGAACTCATTGAGATGATGCTCAATGAATTCCTTAGACAAATACCTCTCCCAGAACCATTCCTCGAACATTTCCCATGACACGTCTTCGACTTCCATGTTCAATGCAGAAGGAGCGTATTCCACCATAGAAGAGTGCTTCCCTTCAGTTGAAATACCGCCATGCATACCTTCATGTTGGAGGTCATAATCATGAAGCATGATGCACATCGCCTTGCTCTCTAGCCATGCCTCAATGGTTGAGCCGTCCGCGACACTCGTGGACTTGAGAACTTATCCCTCTTGAGCTCTCGGTGAATGCTAACGGTGTTGGTTGGGGCACGTTGTGGACCCTCAGGGGTACAGGCACCCTGGCCTCATCTCAGTAAAAATGGTGAATCAAGGCCTCCGACGATCCCTGGAAGGGCCTTGTCAGACCATCATCATCCCTTACACCAATCCAATCTAGCCCAAGGACTTGTTCTTCCCCTCGGGGGTTAGACTTCGAGGGTGTGGGCACTTCTAGAGGCGTTGCACCTCTTTCCTCGACACCACAATGCGTACCTCTATGGTGTCCTCTAATCGAGATCACTGCATGGACACGTTATAGTTTTAATTAGCGCTAGGTTAATACTCAAGGGTTTACTGCAACAGAAATCATGGTGATCCACAGCCGTAGGGTTGAACCCTCTCTGATACCATATGTAACGACCCCTGTCGTCACGATAACATATGACAGATAACAAGTGCAATTTTTTTTCTTTTACTTTTTAATTCTTTTAAATGCGAGGAAGGAAAAGTCATTTATACAACAACACAACTCGATGACATCACAAAGAAATTAACACAACATATAAACACAAGGCATATCATGTGTTAAGCCCTAATATTGGCTCAATACCCCTTAATTGGGGCATATTATATTAGTAATATTATTTTATTTATGTCGGCTTTAGGCCATTAGTTGTAATTATACCTCCTAGTCTCCTATATATACCAAGGAGACATTTTCATTTTGAATCATCTTGTACTTGAACATTT
>ML780568.1:451516-466193 GCA_009831015.1 Picea engelmannii | reverse complement strand
TCCAGATCTAGTCCGTTTGGAGGGGTTACACTTCAGATTTGACCCTGAGACTTTACCTAGTGACTTGCAGTGTCCCGATCTATATTTCTAGAGAGTTTCAGAGAATTTGGAGGCCTCCTTCAATAGGGCCGAATTATCTAGGGTTTCAGTCATCCAGTGGGGCACACCATTCAGTGGGGGATTTCAGATCTACAGAGATTAAGAGGGATCTTGGAGATTCGGTCACCTGGGTTGTTCTTACCATCATCGAATTTATCATTTGGCATATTTATTAGGGTGATTGGACACTTTTGGTAGTAGGGCCGAATTATCTAGGGTTTTAGTCATTCAGTGGGGTGCACCATAGAGTGGGGGATTTCAGATCTACAAAGATTGAGAGGGATCTTGGAGATTCGGTCACCTGGGTTGTTCTTACAATCACCCGATCTATCACTTGGCATATTTATTGTGGTGATTGGACACTTTTGGAAACAGGGCTGAGTTATTGAGGGTTTCATCCTTCTATTGGAGCATGGCATTCTTCAACTAGAGAGTTTGGCATTCAAATATTCTTGTATTGATCTTCATTTCTCATTCAGCCTTTGGAGGCATCTTTTGTATTAGTGGGAGCATTTTGTAGCAGATCTTATCTATTGTCTATCTTCTTGGCCATCTATTGAGCATTCCAGATCGACATCTTCATTGTAGCAGGTTTCTCTATTTTATGAATAAAGAAGAATTGAGATGTTTTGGCTTATCTATCTTATTGCATATGGTTGAGGTATGTTCCTTGGTTATGTCTTTCTGTTATTTGCTGCATACACACATATAAACACATCTAAAAGGTAGATCAACAAAGTGTTTGACGAAATACCTCACTCAGAAAAAGTTTTAAAAAGACACCAAAACAATGATGATCCTTGCATAATGGCTTGGGATCATTACATCAGCATAAAGAAGAAGATTGATGACTATACCAGTGAGAGTAGTGCCAACACACCCTCTTTTTTCCAAGCATTCTTCTAACTTATCAATGTATATTCCAAAAAGGGTAGGGGACAAGGGACAACCTTGTTTGACTCCGATATTGTGGTTAACCTCTTTTGACCAACCCTCAGTGTTTTTAAACTTAGCAATAATGTTCTCATACATCCTTATTTCAGCAACCCTCAACTCAATAGGCACTTTTATCTCTTCCAACCTATTCCAAAGGTTTTTCCTAGGAGCCATGTCAAAATATTTTCTAAAGTCAACAAAACAACAAAAAGGATTGGTTTTAGAATTGTGGAACTCTACAATGATCCTAAAGGTAACAAGATGGTCCACAGTTGAATGGTATCTCCTAAACCTAGGCTGGCCTTTAGCTCTTTTACCGTGACTTTCTAGCCAAATGCTAATCTTCTTTTCCAAAATAATTCTGTAAAGCTTGGCTAAAATTGGGCTAATCACAATGGTCCTATAATTAGAGGAAATGTTTTTATCCCCATTTTTAAAAATAGGAACAATGAGGCTTTGCATCCAAGGTTTAGGGAAGCCTTGCTTGACTTCTAAATTGAAGAGCTTGTGTATGTGAAGGATAAGGATTGGCCCTTCGATTTTAAAAATTTCATCTTGGTAGCCTTCAATGTTCTTATCTTTCCCATTTGCGAACCACTTATCCCTGAACTCTATGTCATCTAAAGAAAGAAAATCTTCCTTTGTAGGGACAATAGGAATGGTGTCAATGGCATTAGGGAACTCGTAAAGAATTTTAAGGTAGGAAATCCAGTCCGTTAAGGGAATCCTTTTATTTTCTTTAGTATTGTGTTTTAGAATTTGGCTCTAGAATTTCTTAGGATCCAACTTGTATAGTTGTGAAAGTTGCTCTTGCCTTTTATTGATATAGTACATTTTTCTCCTTTTAATTAGGGCTTTGTATTGATCTTATCAAGTTTTAAGGGCTCATTAGAACCATCCCTAATGGCTTTCCTAGCAATTTTACATTCTTTATCATACCAAGGGTTGGTTGTTCTATTATTCTTTTTATGGGACACCTCGAAAGAGAACTTGTTAATAGAAGTGGAAAGGGTAGTTGTAAAATTATGATAGAGTTCTTCAATGTTGTCTTTATAAGTTAGGAGGTTTAATTTACTATTTAAATCCTTTAAGAAAATGTCAATTTTACTTTTTTCAAAGCGCAAATTCCTTTGATTGTCATAATTCTCTTCAATGGTGCTATTATGCATGGAGAATTTTAGAGTTAGGGTTAAAGGTTTATGATCAGAGTCACACTCATGGTCATTTAAAAGGTCAAAAGTTGTTATTTGGTTGGAAACGAGGATATCAGATATCACATAATCTACAACACTACTACCTAGCCCATGAATACATGTCATTTGGTTGGAGTTTGGCCACTTCATTACTCCATTGGAAATTATTGGATCTTCAGAGCTGCAGAGCTTGACCAACTCAGTACCAAACAAATTCTCAATTAGGTCTTCAGAGCTTCTTTTGTAGCTATTAGATAAAACAAAGTCCTCATCTAGCCATAAAAGATTATGGTTGGAGTCATCACTTAAGAGAGTAGCTTGTTTACTTACAGTCCTAGCATTAAAGTCTCCTAGCAGGAAGATATTACCTTCATTTTTCAAATTATAAATATCTTGTTCTAAATTATTATAGGGATAGTTTTTATCTAGATTATTTTTCTTATAAAATGTAGAATTAATAGGTGCAAAATAAAAAATTGCTATATATATCTTCTTAGCATTGGTGTCTCAAATTTCTATCCAAATGTATTGATTAAGAGGGTCAATCTTATGAAGTTGAATGTGAAGAGAAATGTTTTTTTCTAATATAACAAGCTATGCCTCCTATCCTTCTACGGTGGGATTTTTTGTTCCATGCCGACCACAAGACAAATCCTTCCATATTAGGGACCTTAGACTCCTCATGCTCCCAAGTTTCAGCTAGACAGATAATATCAATATCACTTGGGATCGAACTTATCATAGGAGCTTTGGGCCATGGAAAGCCACGACAATTCCAAAAAAGGATCCCAAGTATCCCAAATTCCTATTTATTATTATCCTTCTGGTCGATTTCTAATTATTGGCCATTTTCCTTCTTTCCTGGCTTCTTTTACCTTTTGAACTTCCTTCCTTGGTTTTCAGGAATGAAGTCTTCATTTAGAAATATTCCACACCCTTTTAAGCTCGGAGATTTACTAAGTATGCTATATTTATGGTCATTACAACTTACTTTGACACAGATCAACCTATCTTTGTGATCAATTATTTTTCCTAACCTCTCTCTTTGCTTTTATGAAGAATTTTATAAATAATAAATTATATTTATAAAAACTCTTTTAAAAATCATAAAAGTTAAATTAAATAAAATATCTAAATATAAAATAATTTAAATATATAATTCTTAAATGTTAATATTAATAATAGTTATATTGGTAAAAAACAAGTCAAAGACAGACTTGAGTATTAAATTTCGGATGCAAACTCAAGACTTGAATTTCTGATGTAAAGTCATAGAGAATGACTTAAATATTAAATTCTCCATGCAAACAAATTATGAGAAATGGTCTGTCACAAAACAGTCAAAGGATTAAATAGTTTTGAGGATGTTAATCCGGCAAACCTGCCCCGTGGGCACAAGGAGTTTTGAAATTCCGAGGCAATCAAGGATTGTTCTATTCGTTCAAACCAGCAATGTTGGACTGTGGATACGTGTGAATTGTGGTTTGCTGATAATCAAAGCCGACGGGCAAATATTTACTACCGGAGTTAAAAGAATACTGATCTTGATTGACACCCTAAAATACAAAGAACGTTCATGATTTAAATAGCGACTCGACTCTACTCTCGTCTCCTGCAATGTGGGTTTCTTAAACTTCATGCCCAGTGCGTAGAAGTTTCTGAATACTCTCTGTAATTTCCTTGCCTGTGCAATGGAGAAACGCAGGTCAGAAATCTTAGCATTCGTTGCTATGTTACTACTGATCTCGTTAAACTCGTGCCAAGGACAAAAGACAACAGAATGTGGAGAAGAAGACCGTGTTGCCTTATTAGATTTCAAAGCCGGTATCCTGAAGGATCCGAGCGGAGCTCTTAAATCATGGACGGGCAAGGATTGCTGCACATGGAAAGGTGTATCGTGCGATAGCAGTAGCGGTCGAGTGGTAAGCCTCATTCTTGATGCAGATCCGATGGACCAAGGCAACAGTGTGTACATGAGTGGAACTATATTAGAATCCATCGGGAACCTGTCTTATCTCCATACCTTTATTCTTGTCAGGTGGAAAAATATAGGTGGAGTAATTCCATCTTCTGTTTCTTTCCTTTCAGCCTTGAACATTGTTTCTCTGGATAACAACAAACTCACCGGTTCCATTCCTTCTGGCATCGGGAAACTGCTCAGTCTACAGTCTCTGTCTCTCTCCAGAAACCTGCTTGTCGGTCCTATTCCGAAATCCATTGGAAATCTACAGAATTAACTTCTTTAAACTTGGATTCCAATCGCTTCTCTGGCTCCATTCCTTCCAGCATTGGAAATCTGCGTTGGCTGTCCGTCTTGACGCTGAACAACAATATGCTCTCGGGTCCCATTCCAGACTCCATGGGAGATCTGAAGCAGCTAACGACGCTTCATATATCACATAATTTCCTGTCGGGTAAGATTCCTTCCTCATTAGGAAATATGTCAATTCTTGCGGAGCTGTTAGCAAGTAACAATCGTTTGAGCGGAAGAATTCCAGAATCATTGGGTTTGTTGAGTGCTAATTTTTATGAATGGTATCTGGACCATAATCTATTAACAGGATCTATCCCAAAGTCCTTAATGAAGTTAACGTCTCCTGTAACCATTATTCTGTCCCAAAACAAACTCTCGGGCAACATTCCCCGTATTCCCGAGTCCTCCCATCTTGAAACCCTTGTTCTGGTAAAGAACAGCCTATCTAGTGACATCCCCGCCTAGTTAGGAAATCTGCCAAAACTCCACTCGTTGCAGTTATCGTTCAACAGTTTTACAAGGTGCGACAGTGTTCTCCAATATCGATTTGCGATCAGGGTATCACCAGTTGCGGATCAACGAGGATGATGTCCTTAGGACCGCCTTTAAGACGAGGTTTGGACATTACGA
The DNA here is from genome assembly GCA_009831015.1 of Picea engelmannii. Classification (NCBI taxonomy): domain Eukaryota; kingdom Viridiplantae; phylum Streptophyta; class Pinopsida; order Pinales; family Pinaceae; genus Picea; species Picea engelmannii. The sequence goes on along the minus strand of ML780568.1, from coordinate 461,081 downwards.
GCTTACAGTTTTACCGTTTGGACTGACAAATGCCCTAGGGGTATTTATGAGTTTGATGAAAGGGGTGTTCCATGAGTACTTGGACAAGTTCTTCCAAGTGTTCATTGACGATATTTTGATTTAATCTTGTACGATGAAGGAGCATGACGAGCACTTGCGCTTGGTGCTACAGTGTCTGGGAGAGTATCAATTGTATGGGAAGTTGTCCAAATGCTCATTTTATCAATCGAAGATTCACTACTTAGGGCATGTCATCTCCAGCGAAGGTATCGTTGTGGATCCAGCCAAGATCGAGGCTATTATGGAATGGCCCATACCAATGAATGTCACAGAAGTGCATAGCTTTATGGGTTTAACAGAATACTATCGATGGTTTGCCGAGGGATTTTCAAAGATAGCAAATCCTATAACAGAATTGCAGAAGAAAAACAAGAAGTTTGTTTGGACCGAGATATGCACGGAAGCATTTCGGAGGCTTAAATAGTTGTTGATGACACCGCCAATACTAAAGGTCCCTGACATGGACGTTGACTTCTTGGTATGCACATACACATCCAAGGAAGGCTTAGGCGGAGTCTTGATGCAAGATGGACGAGTGATTGTTTACATTTAGAGGAAACTGAGAAGGCATGAGGAGAACTACGCGATGCACGGTTTTGAGGTATTAGCCATCGTATATGCCTTGAAGGTTTGGAGACACTACCTTGTTGGACGAAAATTTGAACTAAATACTGATCATTGTGGACTACAACACATTTTTACACAAAGCGACTTGAACTCGCGACAACGGCGTTGGCCGAAATTGCTTAGCGAGTACGACTTTGAGATTACTTACTTAAAGGGAATAGTGAACCGAGTGGCGGATGCTTTGAGTCAGATGCCAAGCATCTTTTCTGTGTTGCATCTTCAGACGAATTTACATACAAAGATTCTAAATTTACAGCGTGACGACGATTGGTACAAAGAGGTCGAGGGTTTTATCGGACAAAACACAATGATGGTACCACAATTTGAGGGATTTTCATTTGATAGTGATGGTTTATTGAGGATTAAAAATCGGATTTACATACCGCCAAACGACGAGTTGAGGATGTTGATCATGAGCGAGGCTCATAGAGAAGTTTACATGGCTCACCCGGGAGTCACGAAGATGAGAGCAGACCTTAAACCCTTATTCTTCTGGAAGGGAATGAAGGCCGACATAGTAAAATATGTGGCCAAATGTCTGGAGTACCAGCAGGTAAAGGCTGAACATAGACACCCAACAGGATTACTACAACCACATGCCATTCCGGAATCGAAATGGGAAGTTATTTCGATGGATTTTATTATTGGATTGCCACTGACGGTAAGGAGACATGACTCAATTTTTGTAGTAGTAGAAACTCTGACGAAGAGTGTTCACTTTATTCTTGTGCGTACGACGTATCAGGCACGTGACATAGCTAGATTTTTCATCAGTGAGATTGTGAGGCTGCATGTCGTGCCTAAAAAGATTATATCCGATAAAGGATCGCTATTTATTGGACGATTTTGAACGAGTTTCCAAGAGGCCTTGGGAACCAACTTAACTTTCGTATTGCGTATCACCCAGAGACTAACGGACAGACCGAACGAATGAACCAAATCTTGGAGGACATGTTGCGCATGTATGTGTTGGACCAACAAAAGCGTTGGGAGGAATTCTTTCCATTAGTGGAGTTCGCTTACAACAAAAGTTACCAGAGCACCATTAAGATGGTGCCTTTCGAGTTTCTTTACGGGTGACCATGTTGGATTCCCTTGAGTTGGGATCGACTTGAGGATAGGGTCCTGGTGAGACCAGAAGCGATCCAAGAAATGGAAGAGCAAATGCAAACCATAAGAGAAAGGATTAAAGAAGTGCAGGATCGACAGAAGATTTATGCCGATGCACATTGAGTTGACCATAGTTATGAGGTTGACGATCGAGTCTTCTTATGGGTTAAACCACATAAGAGTTCTTTCAAGTTTGGAAATGGAGCTAAACTCTCTCCTAGGTTTGTGGGTCCTTTCGATATTGTGGAGAGAAAGGGGCCCGTGGCCTATCGACTAGCCTTGCCTGATTCTTTGAGGCATATGCATGATGTTTTTCATGTATCTGTTTTGAGACATTATATTAGTGATCCTACACATGTTATTGACATGAGTTCCTTGTAGGTATCTGACGAGGGAGCGCTCACGGCTAAGCCGGTCTGCATCTTAGATCATCGCATTCGAAAATTATGACGTCGAACGGTAGATCAGGTTAAGTTCCAGTGGGACAATTATAGTCCACACTCGGTGACCTGGGAGGATGCATATGATATGCACCAACAGTTTTGACATATGATACTATGATACACTTATTTTGACATTTATACTGTGAAACTTCGCGACGAAGTTTAGACCAATAGGGGGTGTATGTAACATCCCGCTCTGGCGCACTGAGTGAACTTATTCTTTGAGGACACTTGCTCGCAAGTGATTCATATTATTATGATCTTAAAACATTTGTCTTTGATTATGATGCATCATTGGTAGATGACATGTTGTTTTACTACATTCACATAGATAGGTGCTATTGACTCAGTTTTTATGAGTGTGCATGGTTTTGGACCTTGAGGATGCAGAGGCATCGATGGAACCCCTTGGACTCTGGATTGAGTCAGGGAGTGTGCTATGTTCTGACATGATTTTTTGATGATGCAGGATGATGGTAGCTTGCCGACCAGACTCACATATGGAGTAAAGGGGCCACACGTGACTACCAGAGAGGTTGAGGGACAGGTGTGGACAAAAACCCTGCCACAACCTACTAGCACTCCCGCCGTCACTCGAACTGTAGGTTAACGATTACCTAGTTCGAGAGGACCAATGATGCTGCGAGGGAAGACTGGGACAATCGTTCGCGATGATTCTAAGGGGCGTGCAATAAGGCGAGGGACTTATTCCTTAGAAGCCCTTAGTCTCCCACAAGTTCACCTGGCGGAGTGTTGATTCCAGGGGTTTTTTATGTCTACCAATTAGTAAAGAGGCGAGTGGAACCCTTGGAGCACGTGGTGCATCCTGAAGGGCACATTGTGAAAAATAAACAAACGAGGAGAGTGGCACCTTTGGAGTATGTAGTGCGTCCTGAAGGGCATGTCGCGTTGATGATGATAAAGGAACGAACCTAGATGACCCTAAGACAATTAACACATTTAGAAATTAAAAAAAAAACAACTCCCCTAATTAAATTTCACCCAGTCCAGAATCTAAGTTCTAAGTCTAAAATGTCGTTAAGGGTAAAATTTTGTCTACCCTTAAGAAAATATCTCAAAAAAAAAAAATTATAAAGTTTAAAATAAAAACCACTTAAGTAATAATTGTGGTCTACATAAATTTTTTGGTAAAATGGAGTAAGAACTTAAATAAAATATGTGGATAAAATGTAAAGAAGAATCAATTGTTTTAACTTTTGATAGTTTAAAAAGATACTAAATTAATAATAAAACTAAAAGAGGGAAATATAATTTTTTTTAGGAAACTAGGGAATGAGGCAACATAAAAAGGGAGAGAGGGAAACTCATGGTAAAAAGTGGGAAACCAACTTAGGAAAGAATCGACATTTAAGAAACTTCTTATTTTGAACTGATTTTGCAATTTCTTTTTAGGGAAAGATTTTAAAACCTGTAAGGGAATCTAGGGACACCTAGGAGTAAACTTAGGAGTAACTCTAAGTTGGTGAGGGAAATGAGACAATAAATAAATTAAAGAAAATAATTATTGGAGGAAAGTAGGGGGATGAATGACACTTGTACGAAGGAGAATTTTTAGAAGATTTTTATTTAAAACTTAAACTAATTGAGATTTGGGGAGGGTTTGGAAGTTCGAAAACTCTATGAAAGAGAAGAAGGAGAAGGAAGAAGTGAATCGACTATTAGCATAACGTTACGTTGTTGGATTAGTGACTTGACTAATTTACTTGTGGGAGTTGGTATTTCCCAGCTCAGATAGGAGTGATAGCTTGGCCTTGAGAGGCGAGCTGTGAGCTAGACGTACCATCTAGATAGTGTGTGGCCCCTTTAAATCTTGGGGGGCTAAGGGGGAAGCAGAGTACCCCTAGCATTGGCTGGGAGGTACTGGTGTAGTCTTGACGGTCGGGGAGTGGGAGCGGCACAGAATGCGGGACGTCATTCAAGCGGGCGATAAGGCAAAGGTATGTTTTTTTAATTAGTAGAGTAGGATGCATTATGTCTTATGCTGGGATCAGAACTTCACATGTAAATGTATTGAATGGTAGTCTTATGTATTTACTTAAAGGCAAAATTGCTCCGCTCTTTCTATACCTCAAGCTTGCAAATTCCTAGCCAATCCCTTCAGTGTCGATTTATGTGAATTTACGCTCTGCATTTTCTGGATAATACAAGTAATTGATGGTAAATTTTTATTGAAGCATCACAATGTTATCCCTGGCATGCACTTACTATTGTCGTCTTTTTTTTTTCTCATCGGTCTTCCTAAAAAAAAGGTGCTTATGTCTGATCTGCATCGGCTCCTGTTAATTTGACTAGTTTTTATCACTCCAACATTGTATTTATATGAAGGATGAGAAAAAGGAAAAATTTAACCCGACATTGATAGTCTTGGACATTTAAATCTGCATTTTATTATATGACTGTGTTGACCTGTGCGTCATTTTTATAGGTCTGCCTTCCACCACTCCTATGTATTTATTTTACAGGGGGTACTCCTTGCTGGCATTGGCCCGCATTCCTCTTTTAGGGAAGTCATTCCATCCCTAGATGAATCGCTCTGGTGATTTTCCATCTCAAACCACAACCACGGCTTCAGTGCAGGCAATTTGGGCCTATTAGAGTCCGTGCTTCACTGACTTCCCTTACATTCTACTCTCATAGAGAGTCCCCTTGCAGCTGGACAAGATTACGTCCCTACCCAAGCCCCACCTGGAGAGTATTCCCTCTTTCACTGACCGCGTTTGGCCAATCCCAGCACCAACTTCTGCCTTAATTTAACCCCCAAATTTTCCCCTGAGCATTAACCTTTCAGTACGTTGATTCATTTGCATAGTCGACTATGTAGAACTGCATTTTATGTTCCCAACTGTTCGTTAGGGTGTACCCCGAGTCCTTCAGTTGGTCTGTGATTTCCTTGACTATCTTTGCCGGTTAATGTAATGACAGTTGGAAATCCACAGAATGGAAAATGTCCATGCTAATGTAACAGTCCTTCCGCCAATCCATAGTATTCGTGCACTGTTTTATTTTCATTTCTATGGCGATGGAGGAGGTCTTCTTCCAGGTTCACGTGAAGCAGCAGTAGACCAAACAACTGGATTCGAAATGGTGAATGCCTTGTGTCTTCTTGTTTTTCTCTACATTTTTACTGGTGCTCTCAAGCTGCACCCTAACGTAAATAACTATTGTGTTCTCCCCAATGTATTCATTGTTTGCAGAATTTATTAATGGACTCCTTTTTGACAACCACCAATTTCGGCCAAGCCCGCCAGATTTCTCTGAATTTTAATTTAAGTCTTTAATTACATCCACCAATTTCTGTCAGTTCTGCAAGTTTTTGATTTATAATTTACGCCTTAATGACAACAACTATATTCTTGTCGGGCTTACCTTATTACCTTCTTATATTGTTAATTGTTAATTATTGTTGATAAAGTCTTTACTAATTTATTATTGTTAGGAAGTGTCTAAATATCTAATAATTTGTTGAATATATTTTTATTGCATTAATTTTAAAACTTAGTTAAGAACCATAAGAGTCTACACATCCATAAGGTTCCTAGTCACCTAGGTAAACAATGATTTATTATTTAATTGTTTCTTTTACTATCTTCTCCTATATATCATGATTTAATAATCATTATTATATTATTGTTGTCTAATTTAACATGTTCCTCTAAGATTGGTATAGATGTTGATGATGACCTTGTGGGGAGTGTTTTAAGGTTGGTTGTTGTAACTGTCTATTAAGTGTTAAAGTGTCTAATTCAAGATAAAAATGATGTAAACTAGAAGGTAGAAGGTGATTACCTTCGCGTGCCTCGAGTAAAGGGTAACATGTGTTGCTTGTTTTAATCGTTCATGCCCCAAATGTTTTTAGATTAGAATCCATGCGTATTAGATTAATTGACAATTATTTGGTGCCTTGAACAAATGCATTGTTCGGATGATTGGTGATTATATTACTCTTGATCTTTTTAGAACACTAATGACGTATGATGGTTTTAGATTTGGACTTCTTGAACAATGGATTTTATGTAGTGTATGATGGCTTAGATCTTATAATTCTTGCGCTTATGGATTTTATATACTGTATGATGGTTTAGATCTTAGACTTCTCCCGCAAATGGATTTTATGTCATAATGATAGTTATAGATTAGACTTGCACAAACAGATTTTAAGTAATAAAATATGGTTTTAGATTTTAGAATTCTTGCACAAATGGATTTTATGTAATAATGATGGTTGGTTATTGTCGGAGTCCTTTGGACTTGCGCCTTCTGTAGAGGTCGTGGTTGTTCATTAATTATTGTTGTACTTGCTTGTAATCATTTTATTGCTTGGTCTGTTTGTGTCGGGAGGGTTGTAGACACCTCCATGTTCCTCAGAACAGTCGCCAACCCTGAGACCTTAAATGGTTAAAATCGATGGGAACCTGGGCTTGAGCATTGCTTATGTGTTCTGGAAGTCCTAACCATTGTAGGGTAGGATGGGCAGCTAGTCAGTCTTATTTTTGTCGGTTGATTATTTTTCATTGCTCGCAGATGTTGATGTGGATCTTAGACCTTTAAATTGATATTGCAGTTGCATGCCTCATGATTCGTCGTCATGTGCCGGCGCAGAGTATAATGTCTTGTTACCCTTGTATACACACAAAAATAAAAATAAAAATTGCACTGGTTATAAGAGGTTTGTCGTCGTAACGAGGAGGATATCTGGAAGGTGACACACTCTTTCATCCCATGGCGTTTTAGTAACTGACCAATGCCCAGTTTCACTATGGAGCTTGTGAGAATTTGTTCTTATCTTAACAATGCTTATTTTTTTCTTTACACTTGGCAAAACAGACAGATAATTTTGATCTTCTAGATTAGGGTTGATTACATCTTTATAGTACCTTAATTTTCTTTTTTCCTCTAACTCTTTATCACACCACATTTTTTCCTTAAATTTTGATCTGACGTTTTTTTTAATAGTATCGTTATTTTGCAAAATGGTTTCGTCCATGATTCCCCAATAGTTTAGCCAATATCGTGCATCTTTATGCCATCCTCGTTAGAGTCGATGGTGGTTATGACTTGATTTTGAAGCAATTTTAGGTAGCCTCTTGTATTCCATGTTATTTAACTTGTTCTTATACATTAGGTATCTAGTCATAGCCATGCTCTCAATGGGTGAGAGGCTTGTTTCTATGAGGAGGACGGGATAGGGCATATTTCCTTTAATTTTGAGATTATAGGTTATAAAATTCTTTTGTATTTTCTCTATCTTTCTCCAGGATTCAAGAGAGATACTACATCCCCAAACTTCACATCCATAAAGAATAACAGGTGTAACAAGAGTCTCAAAGAGGAGTTTCTTCTTATCCCAACTCCAAAGATCAGCTGATTTACAATTGTTTTCAAGCCCATAATAAGCTTTCTATCCCCAAATAATCCTTTTCTCACTGCTATAAGTCCAATTGAGATTGTGGTGTATATCAATTCCAAGATATTTGTATGAATTCACTTCCTCCAATTTGTTGTTGTCATATTCAAAGGTATCATAAGTTATCTTATTGGATTTAATAATCATGACCTTTGTCTTATCAGTATTAACAATCATACCCATATTAGAGCAAAAATCCTTGAGGATTATTAGTTGGTTTTCAAGATCATGGGGACTCCTTGCCATAAGAACAATATCATCAACATAAAGAAGAAGATTGATGACTATACCAGTGAGAGTAGTGCCGACACAACCTATTTTTTCCAAGCATTCTTCTAACTTATCAATGTATATGCCAAAAAGGGTAGGGTACAAGGGACAACCTTGTTTGACTCCGATATTGCAGTTAAACTCTTTTGACTAACCCTCAGTGTTTTTAAACTTAGCAATAACGTTCTCATACATCCTTATTCCAGAAGCCCTCAACTCGAGAGGCACTTTTATCTCTTCCAACCTATTCCAAAGGTTTTTCCTAGGAGCCATGTCAAAAGCTTTGCTAAAGCCAAGAAAACAACAAAAAAGATTGGTTTTAGAATTGCGGAACTCCTCTACAATGATCCTAAAGGTAAAAATATGGTCCACAGTTGAATGGTATCTCCTAAACCCGACCTGGCCTTTAGCTCTTTTACCATGACTTTCTAGCCAAATGCTAATCTTATTTTCAAAAATAATTCTATAAAGCTTGGCTAAAATAGGGATAATCACAATGGTCCTATAATTAGAGGGAATGTTTTTATCCCCATTTTTAAAAATAGGAACAATGAGGCTTTACGTTCAAGTTTTAGGGTGTTAGAATATAGAGGATTGTGCTCATTTAACCATTGGCGATACCCTCGTCACCCAACCACAGGCTAAAGCCACCCTCCAAGCACCTTGACCTTGACCGAGAAGAGAATCCTGGTAGCAATCAATAGCTAAGAGAGGCGAAATGCGCCAAGAAAGAGAATAGAAACTGAAATGAACAGATGATCCCACCCAGAAACTAGCACACCACTTTCCCATCTTTCCCAGAAAACTTGCGCACCAAGCTGCTGCTGCCTGCAACGACCTGCGTAGATTTAGCTCTCACTGCAACTGCTGAGATATGAAATAATGAAACTGGCGCCCTGTATTTATAGTGGACTAGAAAATCTAACTGGGGCCGACTTCTCCTTTTGGGCATCAATAAATTCAATTTAAATATATTTTCACAGCCAACAACTTGTCTAGGGTTTCCTTTAATTCTTTTCTTCCTTCCGGAGGATTCTAGTCTCGTCATAGGTCACAATAGAGGTTCATACCTCCCGAAGCTACCATAATATTAACACTCCCTCCTAGATAGGTAGGTATGGTATTGAGCACAACAGACCAATCAACTGGTAGAACCACGAGCACCTGTCATTATTATCTGACTGGATAATCTCCTACGACAAATGGTACAAAATCAATTAATAGAACACACCCGTGTCTATTCTAGTAGTACACAACTACTCAGACGTGTGAAACACAATCACAAACAGTAGCATATCTACTTTCATTCATTCTTCATAACAAATTTCTGATAACAACCGGCATGGAAACAATGTTATGACAAGAATTGAATCATCTGGAACAATCTTTCACTCACGTCTGTGAGATCTGAAAGAGTGTCTACCCTCAGTATAGAACATTAACAATAATCATCTGGGCCAATATTTCACTCACATCTGTGAGGTCTAAAAGAATGTCTACCCTCAACATAGAATATCAATAATGGGTTATCTGCCCCATTCTTCTCGACCAAGGAAGAAGGATTGTTTATGATTTTTGAACATGGACCATTTCCCACCCTGGGCCATTCTTCCGACACTAAACAAAGTGT
>ML780568.1:434979-451431 GCA_009831015.1 Picea engelmannii | reverse complement strand
CTTGATTGCTGAGCATGGACTACTCCCCACCCTAGCCCATTCCCCCAACACTAAACAAAGTGTAACCTAGAGAGAATGAGTCTACCCTTGAGGAATAACTGTCCGGACCATTCCCCACCCTGGGCCATTCCCCACCCTGGGCCATTCCTCCGACACTAAACAAAGTGTAACATGGATACAATGAGTCTGCCCTCGAGGAATTTTTGTCCTGCATCAACCTCCAAAATGGACGATTCTTTGAAACTTCTCACAACTATGAACTTCGAAAGACTGACTTCTCGACGAGGTGGACCATTCTACTTGACCACTACTCAGAGTGACTACCAAGAAGAATGACTGTCCTTGACCACTCCCCATAATGGGAAGTTGTTTTCTATGATACATCAACAATCAGTCTGCCTCCCATGTTAACTACAATGGGAATTCACTGTCCGTCAGAAATCTCAATCCACTTTCCGAACAGGAAAGTATCTGGCCAATCTGGACTATTACAAAGATAAATAATATTTTCAATGATCCTTCCTAACTGGAGAGTTATTTCAATCACAAAATAAATGTTTTTCAAGAATATTTTTTCGTACCTTATCTGTCCTAGAGAATCTTCCCTTTCAGCTAAGGGAGTTATTTCCACGATCCCCATCTTCTCTCGGAAATATGCAAACTTGATTTTGGAAAAAAGTTTTGTCAGGATGTCTGACGTCTGCTCATCAGTGGGGATATATTCGAGCTTTACCTCTCCTTCCTAGACTTTATCTCGGATAAAGTAGTATTTGATCTCAATGTGCTTCAACCTTTCATGAAACACTGGATGCTCGGATAATCTTATACAAATCTGATTATCACAATATATTGTGGTTGATTATGGAGTCTGATCAAATAAATTAGATATTAACTTCCTTAGCCATATTGCTTCTGTGCATGCTTCACAAGTTGCCATATAATCTGCTTCTGCTATACTGAGTGTGACAGACTTTTGCTTCCTGCTGCTCCAAGATATCATAGCGGAGCCCAAGCTGAAACACATACCTAAAGTACTCTTTCTGTCTTCTGCACATCCTGCCCAATCAGAGTCTGTGAATCCATCAAGTTGGACATCACTGGATGTGGTATATCTTAAGCCATAGTTTATTGTTCCACGAATATATCTTAGAACAAGCTTTGCAACAATCTGATGTTCTTGTCTAGGTTCCACCTAGAACTGACTTAATGTATTTACAACAAATGAAATATTTGGTCTAGTATTTATCAAATACATCAATGATCCAATTAGTTGTCGATATAGAGATGGATCTACTGGATTGGAGTCTGGGACTTTCACTTTTCTTATATCTGTATTCATAGGAGTGTCCATGGACTTACAGTCCATCATTCCAAACTTCTGAAGGATCTTTATTGCGTACTTTCCTTGTCCAAGGAATACTTCACCATGCTTCTGCCATACTTCTAGTCCCAAGTAATAGTGCATGAAACCTAGATCTTTCATATCAAATTCAGAGGTTAAATCCTTCTTGCATTGGATGATTAGAGATTCTTCACTTGTTATGAATAGATCATCAACATATAATAGTAGAATTACAAGTGCATTGTTCACGACTTTGTAGTAAAGGTTTGGATCTACATTACTCTTAGAGAAGCCAAGTCTAGTTAGATATTTGTCCATTCTGGCGTACCAAGCCCTTGGAGCTTGCTTGAGTCCATAAAGAGATTTCTTCAATCTGAAAATGTGAGTGTCTCTAGAATGTACCTTGAATCCTTGAGGTTGTTCAGTATATACTTCTTCTTCAATAGTTCCGTTGAGAAAGGTTGTCTTTACATCGATCTGGTGTAGATTCCATCCCATGGATGCGGCAAGAGATATGATAGCTCTGATGGAGGTATACCTAGCCACCAGAGAAAAGGTTACGTCATATTCTTCTCCCTCCTTCTGGGAGAACCCTCTGGCCACGAATCTTGCCTTGTATTTATCCACGCTTCCGTCTACTGCATGTTTGATCTTGTATAACCATTTTGAAGTTACAACTGATTTCTCTCTGGGTCTTGGTACAATTTCCCATACTTCATTTTTCATAATGAACTAATGTTCTTCTGCCATAGATTCTTTCCATTATCCCTTTTTAACTGCTTCTTCAAACATAGTAGGTTCTTCATCTAGAAGCTTTGTCATGTATGCTGCATAACTTGAGAATATTTTTGGTCTTTTAGTCTTCCTGGATGTTCCTTCTGGAACCTTGATTCTTTCTACGTCTTGTAAGGTGGCTTCAAGCCAAGATGGTTGTTTCTTGTTCTTAGGTATATTATCTGGATCAACATTCTCACATATCTCCATAGGATGATCAGGTTGATCCTTTTCGTTATGTTCACCTTTTGTGTTTTCTTCATTTGGTTCTTCAATTTCTTCTTCTTCTTTAGTTTCTTCAATAGATTTTTTGAAGGCCATTCTTTCATTGAATGTTATGTCTCTGCTTACTTCTATCTTGTGTTGGTCTGGTATATATATTATGTAGGATTTTGATGAATCACTATATCCCATGAATATCCCTTTCTTTCCTGAGGGTTCTAGTTTATTTCTTTTATCTTTGGGAATATGAGAATAAACTTGACATCCAAATATTCTTAAGTTTTCTACGTTAGGTTTCTTACCTAAGAATGCTTCTTCTAGTGTCATGTTCTTCAATATGCGATGAGGGCTTATATTATGTATGTATATTTCCATCATTACTGCTTCTCCCCATAGAAACATGGATAGATCTTGATCGTTCAATAGGGATTTTATTGTTTCTTCGATGGATCTGTTCTTTCTTTCTGCTACACCGTTTTGTTGAGGATTATGAGGAACAGTCAGCTCCCTCCTAATCCCTGCTGATTTGCAGAATGAAACGAACTCCTTCGAGGTGTATTCTCCTCCATTATCTGTTCTGAATGTCTTGATCTTCTTGTTTGTAAAGTTTTCTATTTCTGCCTTGAATTCTTGGAACTTGCTGAATAGTTCATCTTTTGACTTCAGTAGATATAGCCACATCTTCTTTGAGTAGTCATCTATGAATGTTACATAGTAGAGATATCCTTTTAAATATTTGACTGGCATTGGACCGCAAACATCTGAGTGTATTAGATCTAGAGTTTCCTTAGATCTGTTGTTGTTGATTGGGAATGGTTTCTTGATGTTTTTCCCAAGGGCACATCCCTTGCAAATTCTTTCATGTGTAGAATTCAATTCTGGTGTCCCTTCAACCATCTTCCTAAGGAAAGGTAGTGCTTGATAATTGATATGAGTGTACCTTCTATGCCAAAGCTCATTAGGGTTGACTTCATCATGTACTAGGGCTTCTTCACTTCGTTCTAGTAGTGTATATAGATTCCCTTCACTTCTTCCAATAACCCTAGCATCTTCTATGTGGGAATCCTTATGCCATGATAACACTTTTTCATCTATGAAAGATATTATGTTTCCTTTGTCTTCTAAACATGATATTGATACAAGATTCTTTTCTAAACCAGGTACATATAGAACATTTCTTAAGTGAACATGATTACTTGATTCCAATTTGATGGAGGCTTGTTCGAATCCTTTGACGGGGTAGGTGCTTTTGTCTCCAAGCTCCACTTTGTACAATGTCTTTTTCTCATTTAGATTTGAATGTCTAGCTTGATCTCCCATCATGTGTCTAGAAGCTCCACTGTTGATTATCCACATATCGTCTTCAATTCTCCCGATAAGTGTTGAGTAATGTAATAGACTGATTGTTTCTCACATGTCTTCGGTTGAATGATAACTGGTCATGCCTTGATCCAAAAATTCAACTTTGTCATTTTTTTCTTCTGAGAAAGTCAATAGGTGCATTGAGTTAGGGCACATCTGAATATATTCTCCTTGAGAAAGATGCTCCATCACAAGGTGTCAGATCTGAGAATTAGGGTTTCTGCAACTGCTACTGCTAGTGACCCTAGCTGCAGTTCTTTGGAAGCTACTCCTACTAGTAACCCTAGGGGCAGTTCCCCAATGAGCTCAATACCTAACGGTTATGTTTCCTTCCAACGTTTTAGGTTGACTGAAGGGGTGTGGGCCCATAACCTGTTAGACTATAGAGGATTGTGTTCGTTTAACCATTGACGATACCCTCGTCACCGAACCACAGGTCGAAGCCACCCTCCGAGCACCTTGACCTTGACCGAGAAGAGAATCCCGGTAGCAATCAATAGCCAAGAGAGGCTAAATGCACCAAGAAAGAGAATAGAAACTGAACTAAACAAATGATCCCACCCAGAAACTAGCACACCACTTTCCCAGCTTTCCTAGAAAACTTGCGCACCAAATTGCTGCTGCATGCAACTGCTTGCATAGATTTAGCTCTCACTGCAACTGCTGAGATATGAAATAATGAAACTAGCACCCTGTATTTATAGTGGATTGGCCAGTCTAACTGGGGCCGACTTCTCCTTCTGGGCATCAATAAATTCAATTTAAATATATTTGTTCAGCCGACAACTTGTCTAGGGTTTCCTTTAATTCTTTTCTTCCTTCCAGAGGATTCTAGTCTCGTCATAGGTCACAATAGAGGTTCATACCTCCTGAAGCTACCATAACATTAACATAGAGAAGCCTTGCTTGACTGCTAAATTGAAGATCTTGTGTATGTGAGGGATAAAGATTGGCCCTCAACTCGAGAGGTACTTTTATCACTTCCAACCTATTCCAAAGGTTTTTCCTAGCAGCCATGTCAAAATCTTTTCTAAATTCAACAAAACAACAAAAAAGATTGGTTTTAGAACTGCGGAACTCCTCTACAATGATCCTAAAGGTAACAAGATGGTCCATAGTTGAATGGTATCTCCTAAACCCGGCCTGGCCTTTACCTCTTTTACCGTGACTTTCTAGCCAAATGCTAATCTTCTTTTCCAAAATAATTCCATAAAGCTTGGCTAAAATCGAGCTAATCACAATGGTCCTATAATTAGAGAGAATGTTTTTATCCCCATTTTTAAAAATAGGAACAATGAGGCTTTGCATCCAAGGTTTAGGGAAGCCTTGCTTGACTACTAGATTGAAGAGCTTGTGTATGTGAGGGATAAGGATTGGCCCTCTGATTTTAAAAATTTCAGCTTGGTAGCCTTCAATGTCCTTAGCTTTCCCATTTGCGAGCCGCTTATCCCCGAACTCTATGTCATCTAAAGAAAAAAAAAATTCCTTTGTAGGGACAAAAGGAATGGTGTCCATGGCATTAGGGAACTCGTAAAGACTTTTAAGGTAGGAATTCTAGTCCGTTAAGGGAATCCTATTATTTTCTTTAGTATTGCATTTTAGAATTTGGCTCTAGAACTTCATAAGATCCAACTTGTATAGTTGTGAAAGTTTCTCTTGCCTTTTAATGATATAGTACCTTTTTCTCCTTTTAATTAGGGCTTTCTACGTATTGATCTTATCAAGTTTTAAGGGCTCATTAGAAGCATCCCTAATGGCTTTCCTAGCAATTTTACATTATTTATCATACCAAGGTTTGGTTGTTCTATTATTGTTTTTATGGCACACCTCGAAAGAGAACTTGTTAATAGAAGTGGAAAGGGTAGTTGTAAAATTATGATAGAGCTCTTCAATGTTGTCCTTATAAGTTAGGAAGTTCAATTTACTATTTAAATCCTTTAAGAAAATGTCAATTTTACTTTTTTCAAAGCGCAAATTCCTTTGATTGTCATAATTGTCTTCAATGGTTCTCTTATGCATGGATAATTTTAGAGTTAGGGTTAAAGGTTTATGATCAGAGTCACACTCATGGTCATTTAAAAGGTCAAAAGTTGTTATTTGGTTGGAAATGAGGATATCAGATATCACATAATCTACAACACTACTACCTAGCCCATGAATACAAGTCATTTGGTTGGAGTTTGGCCACTTCATTACTCCATTGCAAATTATTAGGTCTTCAGAGCTGCAAAGCTTGACCAACTCAGTATGAAACAAATTCTCAATTAGGTCTTCAAAGCTTCTTTTGTAGCTATTAGATAAAACAAGGTCCTCATCTAGCCATAAAAGATTATGGTTGGAGTCATCACTTAAGAGAGTAGCTTGTTTAGTTGCAGTCCTAGCATTAAAGTCTCCTAGCAAAATGATATTACCTTCATTTTTCAAATTATAAATATCTTGTTCTAAATTATTATAGGGACAATTTTTATCTAGATTATTTTTCTTATAAAAAGTAGAATTAATAGGTGAAAAATAAAAAATTGCTATATACATATTCTTAGCATTGGTGTCTGAAATTTCTATCCAAATGTATTGATTAAGAGGGTCAATCTTATGAAGTTGAATGTGAAGAGAAATGTTTTTTTTAATATAACAAGCTATGCCTCCTATCCCTCTACGGTGGGATTTTTTGTTCCATGCCGACCAGAAGACAAATCCTTCCATATTAGGGACCTTAGACTCCTCATGCTCCCAAGTTTCAGCTAGACAGATAATATCAATATCACTCGGGATCAAACTTATCATAGGAGCTTTGGGCCATGGAAAGCCACGACAATTCCAAAAAAGGATCCCAAGTATCCCAAATTCCTATTTATTATTATCCTTCTGGTCGATTTCTAATTATTGTCCATTTTCCTTCTTTCCTGGCTTCTTTTACCTTTTGAACTTCTTTCCTTGGTCTTCAGGAATAAGGTCTTCATTTAGAAATATTCGGGACCGTTTTAAGCTCGGAGATTTACTAAGTATGCTATATTTATGGTCATTACAACTTACTTTGACACGGATCAACCTATCTTTGTGATCAATTATTTTTCCTAGCCTCTTTGCTTTTATGAATATTTTTATAAATAATAAATTATATTTATAAAAACTCTATTTTAAAAATCATAAAAGTTAAATTAAATAAAATATCTAAATATAAAATAATTTAAATATATAATTCTTAAATGTTAATATTAATAATAATTATATTGGTAAAAAACAAGTCAAAGACAGACTTGAGTATTAAATTTCCGTTGCAAACTCAGGACTTGAATTTCCGATGTAAAGTCATAGAGAATGACTTAAATATTAAATTTCCCATGCAAACAAATTATGAGAAATGGTCTGTCACAAAACAGTCAAAGGATTAAATAGTTTTGAGGATGTTAATCCGGCAAACCTGCCCCGTGGGAACAAGGAGTTTTGAAATTCCGAGGCAGTCAAGGATCGAGCTATTCGTTCAAATAAACAATGTTGGACTTTGGATACGTGTGAATTGTGGTTTGTTGATAATCAGAGCCGACGGGAAAATATTTACTACCGGACTTGAAAGAATATTGATCTTGATTGAAACCCTAAAATACAAAGAACAGTCATGATTTAAATAGCGACTCGACTCTGCTCTCCTCTCTTGCAATGTGGGTTTCTTAAACTTCATGCCCAGTGCGTAGAAGTTTCTGATTACTCTCTGTAATTTCCCTGCCTGTGCAATGGAGAAACGCATGTCAGAAATCTTAGCCTTCGCTGCTATGTTACTACTGATCTCGTTAAACTCGTGCCAAGGACAAAAGACAGCAAAATGTGGAGAAGAAGACCGTGTTGCCTTATTAGATTTCAAAACCGGTATCGTGAAGGATCTGAGCGGAGCTCTTAAATCATGGACGGGCAAGGATTGCTGCACATGGAAAGGTGTATCGTGCGATAGCAGTAGCGGTCGAGTGGTAAGCCTCATTCTTG
The DNA here is from genome assembly GCA_009831015.1 of Picea engelmannii. Classification (NCBI taxonomy): domain Eukaryota; kingdom Viridiplantae; phylum Streptophyta; class Pinopsida; order Pinales; family Pinaceae; genus Picea; species Picea engelmannii. Next base: position 443,753 of record ML780568.1, on the reverse strand, counting down.
ATGCGGATCCGATGGACCAAGGCAACAGTGTGTACATGAGTGGAACTATATGAGAATCCATTGAGAACCTGTCTTATCTCCATATCTTTATTCTTGTCAGGTGGAAAAATATAGGTGGAGTAATTCCATCTTCTGTTTCTCGCCTTTCAGCCTTGAACATTGTTTCTCTAGATAACAACAAACTCACCTTCTGGCATCGGCCAACTGCTCAGTCTACAGTCTCTGTCTCTCTTCGGAAACCTGCTTGCCGGTCCTATTCCCAAATCCATTGGAAATCTACAGAATTTAACTTCTTTAAACTTGGATTCCAATCGCCTCTCTGGCTCCATTCCTTCCAACATTGGAAATCTGCCTCAGCTGTCCGTCTTGATGCTGAGCAACAATATGCTCTTGGGTCCCATTCCGGACTCCATGGGAGATCTGAAGCAGCTAACGACACTTCATATATCACATAATTTCCTGTCGGGTAAGATTCCTTCCTCATTAGGAAATATGTCAATGCTTGCGGAGCTATTAGCAAGTAACAATCATTTGAGCAGAAGCATTCCAGAATCATTGGGTTTGTTGAGCGCTAATTTTTATGAATTATATCTGGACCAGAATCTATTAACAGGATCTATCCCAGAGTCCTGAATGAAGTTAACGTCTCCTGTAACCATTAATCTGTCCCAAAACAAACTCTCGGGAAACATTCCCCGTAGTCCAAATGCTTATTTTATCAATCGAAGATTCACTACTTAGGGCATGTCATCTCTAGCGAAGGTATCGTTGTGGATCCAACCAAGGTCGAGGCTATTATGGAATGGCCCACGCCGATGAATGTCATGGAAGTGCGTAGCTTTATGGGTTTAGCAGGATACTATTGACGGTTTGTCAAGCGATTTTTAAAGATAGCAAATCCGATTACGGAATTGCAGAAGAAAAATAAGAAGTTTGTTTGGACCAAGAAATGCACAGAAGCATTTCAGAGGCTTAAATAGTTGTTGACGACGACGCCAATACTAAAGGTCCCTAACATGGACATAGAATTCTTGGTATGCACAGACGCATCCAAGGAAGGCTTAGGCGGAGTCTTGATGCAAGACAGACGAGTGATTGCTTACATTTAGAGGAAACTGAGAAGGCATGAGGAGAACTATGCAATGCACGATTTGGAGTTATTAGCCATCATATATGCCTTGAAGGTTTGGAGACACTACCTTGTTGGACGAGAAATTGAACTAGAGACTGATCATTGTGGACTACAACACATTTTTATGCCAAGCGACCTGAACACGTGACAACGGCGTTGGTCGGAATTGCTTAGCGAGTACGACTTTGAGAATACTAACATAAAGGAAACAATGAACCGAGTGGCGGATGCTTTGAGTCGGAGGCCATGCATCTTTTCTGTGTTGCCTCTTCAGACTATTTTACATAAAAAGATTCTAACTTTACAACGTGACAACGACTGGTACAAAGAGGTCGAGGGTTTTATCGGACAAAACACAATGATGGTACCACGATTTGAGGGATTTTCAATTGATAGAATGGTTTATTGAGGTTTGAAAATCGGATTTACGTACCACCAAATGACTAGTTGAGGATGTTGATCCTGAGCGAGGCTCATAGAGCAGGTTACATGGCTCACCCGGGAGTCATGAAGATGAGAGCAGACCTTAAACCCTTATTCTTCTAGAATGAAATGAAGGCCGACATAGTCAACTATATGGCCAGATGTCTGGAGTGCCAACAGGTAAAGGCTGAACATAGACACCCAACAGGATTACTACAACCACATGCCATTCCGGAATCGAAATGGGAAGTTATTTCGATGGATTTTATTGTTGTATTGCCACTGATGGCAAGGAGACATGACTCGATTTTTGTAGTAGTAGACACTTTGAAAAAGAGTGTTCAATTTATTCCTATGTGTACGACGTATCAGGCACATGACATAGCTAGAGTTTTCAGCAGTGAGATTGTGAGGTTGCATGTTGTGCCTAAAAAGATTATATCCGATCAAGGATCGGTGTTTACTGGACGATTTTGGATGAGTTTCCAAGAGGCCTTGGGAACCCAACTTAACTTTCGTACTGCGTATCACCCAGAGACTGACAGATAGACTGAAAAAATGAACCAAACCTTGGAGGACATGGTGCGCATGTACATGATGGAAAAACAAAATCTTTGGGAGGAATTCTTTCCATTCATGGATTTCGCTTACAACAAAAGTTACCAGAGCACCATTAAGATGGCACCTTTCGATTTTCTTTACAGGCGACCGTGTCAGACGCCCTTGAGTTGGGATCAGCTTGAGGATAGGGTCCTGGTGGGACCAGAAACGATCCAAGAAACGGAAGAGAAAATACAAACCATAAGACAAAGGATTAAAGAAGCACAGGATCGTCGGAAGAATTATGTCGATGCACAGCGAGTCGACCGTAGTTACGAGGTCGGCGATCAAGTCTTCTTACAGGTTAAACTGTATAAGAGTTCGATCAAGTTTGGGAAGGGAGCTAAAATCTCTCCTAGGTTCATGGGACCTTTTGAGATTGTGGAGAGAAAGGGACCCATGGCCTATCGACTAGCCTTGCCTGATTCTTTGAGGTGTATGCACGGTGTTTTTCATGTATCTATTTTGAGACATTATATTAGTGATCCTACACATGTTATTGACATGAGTTCCTTGTAGGTATCGAATGAGGGAGCGCTCACGACTGAGCCGGTCCGTATCTTAGATCACTGCGTTCGACAGTTACGACGTCGAATGGTAGATCAGGTCAAGGTCTAGTGGGACAATTATAGTCCACACTCGGCGACCTGGGAGGACGCATATGATATGTGCCAACAGTTTTCATTTTTGTTTGATATATAGACATATGATACTATGATACACTTATTTCAGCATTTATACTGTGAAACTTCGGGACGAAGTTTAGACCAAGAGGGGGTGTATGTAACATCTCAGTCTAGCGCACTGAGCGAACTTATTCTTTGAGGACACTTGCTCGCAAGTGATCCGGATTATTATGATATTATGTAACGACCCTGCTTAAATAGATGTATATGATTATTAATTATAATTAATTTAATAATATAGCTGTCTTAAAAGATTAGATAAACCATAATTATTTCTTAAAATAACATTAACTAATTAATCATTATTAATTAGTTATTCATGATTGTCAATGATTAATTTAGGTATTAATTAACTCATTAATTAATAAGGTAAATAAATAAAAGGAGGATAATAAATTATATTATTAAATTAAGTTACGTACCCGATAAGGGATAACATATTAACTACAAGGGATAAGATATTAAATAAATGGGATAAGGGGCATTAATAGGAAAGGATAAGAAGGTAATAAATGAGTTAGGTAGGGAGCAAATGAGGCAGGAAAGTCGGTGAAGGAGGGATAAGGAGGGGAAGGAGGTTGACGGGAGGTCATTCGACGGGAGAGGAGCAATTGATTTTGGGGGCTCTGGATTTGCAGAGAGAAGTGGAGTTTTGGAGTGGGATTATATCAGTCAGGCACCGGGGTTGCTGGAGGTTTTGGGCACGGGGGCTAGGATATCCATATGATATACTAGAGTTATGAAGTTACCTAGTTGGCAGGGAGGAACTAGGTTTTGTGCAGTCTTTGCAAAGTGCAGAAGCGGTCAAGAAGGAAAGAGGACAAACATAAGGCTATTTGCATCAAGTTTGGGTATTTAAGATTATGCATTGTTTTTAATCTCTTATAAAATTTTATTTATTGATAAATTTGTATGCGAATGTGCTAAATTATAGAAATTCTTGAATTTTACTGCTATGTTGTAAAATAATTGGTTGTTTAATTTATTTGGCCCTTACATATGGTATCAAAGCATCTTAGTTCGAAATATGGGCCTATGGGCCAAGTTCCCAAAACCCCAAGCTCTCACTCGAGCTACGCTTAACCTGCAAACAAAAACACAGAAATTACAATTACTTACAATTACTTGACCCCAATTAGATTTTCTTTAAATAATATTCAATATGTATCGATTCAAATTATTGAATTCAAAATATGTGAGAATCTTATTGCTCATATGAGCTAAGTAGTGTTTTCGAATGAAAGCACTTAAGAAAGCAAGCAAACCTAATATAATCGACTGAAAAGTTCAAGATAAATTCTATCCTGCAATATCTATACATATGCAAACTAAAATATCCTGAACATATTGTTGGACTTTGCCTAAGCCAAAAAAAAATAGTATTTTCAAAATTATTTCGGTCGGAAATCTGTCTCCCTTAGTTCTGTTTTGAGACCTTTCCTACGAATCCTTGAATTGTTATTAGTGAAGCACCATAATCTAGATAAGAAGAACTAGAAGCATGCATGAGACGCATCAAACTGAAAAACCTTCACCTTGTTTGCAACTATAGGCAATTAGTTTCCCCTCTCTTCTGCCCCTAATCTATAATATTGGAACCTATAAATATGGGTCCACTATTTTCTGCTAAACCTTGACAATCCAGAGAGATATTTTAAAGGAATTGGGGAATTTGTGAGTCTGATATGACTCTACAGAAATGCCAAAAGTGGATAAGTGGTGCAAATTTGGCCCCACAAATTTCTTGGTACACCTAAAATTGTATTTGTTTTTGCAATATAATTATATAAATAGTGTCCAGTGGTTTATAGACTAGCAGTAAAGCGGAGCGCGAACCAGGTTCATATACCACTGGGCATGCTCCCTCGTGTTAATACGTGTCTGTAATAATGCAGAGAAAACATACGTCATGCAAAGATAGATGTGTTATGTATCTAAAACAAAAGAAACAAAAGCAGAATCATACCCTCCTGCGTACAAGTGTAGACATGGCTCTCTCTACATGATGGAGGTGTTTGTGCATTGATGGAATGATGTCAATGAATAATACCAGTGATTCCTTGTATCAAGCCTGGGCTGTAGCTTTCCACAAAAGTTCAGCCAACCTGGGAAGATTGCAGCCACAAAAGTTCCACCAACTTTGGGAAATTTCCGCGTCAATTATTTCCTAATTTAAAAAAAAAACTTGGACCATCAGAAAGATATGAGAGAGATCTTCATGCATCTACCAATACTTCATTATCTTGTGTATGGATAACCCACCCCAAGGCGTGGCTACATAAGCAACAGAGCACAAGAACAGACACATTCCTACGCTGCAAAACCTACTTGAAAGTTCACAATATGATTATACTCTCAAATTTCATAAAAACAAGTACTCGATTCAAGCAGTGGTAATTTCTTAGTGAACTGACACACAAATTTTTGACCATTTAAAAAAATAAATAAAACCTCATTAACATTTAGATTCATCTAACGTTCAAAAGTACCGAGCACCAACAACAAATTTTTTTTTACGGTATATACAAAATTAAAAGAAGAGCTAGAAAATGTATTCTGCTTACCTGATCAATTGAGGTTGGGGTTTACCACGGCAAAAATTTGAGAGAGTCCAGGTAGTTTTTTTTCTTATCATTGAAATTCTGGCAGTCTCATTAAACTGGGAAATAACGTGCCTCAATGCTCCATGACCGAGTGAGATATCTCTATATTCTGGAGATTCACCAACAATATTTCTCCAAGCCCTTCCTATTGTCCAAACACTCGTCCCTTTTCCCCAAGAGGGGAGCTTCTTCCAGGTCCCTGGACTCATCCTCGACACTCAATCAACTGCCTTTCTGACCTGAAATGCTTGCCAGCTGCAAGCTGATCCCCAGCGCCATTACTGCATCCTACAATACCCACTAATTACAACCCCCAAAAAAAACCAATACCGACAACTGATATGAACAAACTGCAACTACCCACGACAGGAAATCTGCATAGAATTATCAAGCAAAGCCAAACCGTCCAAATTTGACTAAATTGTGTTAAAAAAAAGGGGGGGGTCCGTGCTGCAATTTATGGAGGAGAACAGGGAAAAGAAGCAGAAACAACAACCACGTAGGCGATGACATTGAGCAGTAAGAGATGTAAAGTAAAAAAAAAATTATAACCTATCTTCAATGCGGAACGTCAACCTCGTCCCCTCGTAATAATTTTTTTTTTCCAACTCATAAATTCCCAAAGACCAAACCAAACTTTCTCAATTTCGAATCCACAATTCAATGGCTCTACGGAATGGACAAATACCGCAACAAAATATACACACAAGATCCTAACTGTTAAACGTCCATTTGGTTAAGGGAAAGGTTTAAATATTTAAAAAAAAAATGGCTTTGTATATGAGGAGGCTTTCTCTCACACTTTGTAGAAGAAGTCAGGCACTTCCAGATGGTCGCCGGGCTCTCTGCTCTTCTTCTTCCTCGATTTTTTAGGGATTCATCCACACTGATGAATTTCGTTTGAACAGTCCAACGAATCATATTGTAAGTGATTTCTCACCAAAACAGACCTAAAACATGTCGAAGATTTCACACATAAACCATACAAATCCCAACTCTTCCATGCGAGCCTGGTTCTTAGTAATCCTGGCCATGCACATGGATTCATAGGCACTGTTAGGGAAGAGGAGGCAGGCAGGCAGAGGTTAGCCATGGCCGCACTCTTGGATGAAGAGCAGGGCCAAAAGAAAGGTCAGTCGATGAGGGAGTTAGCCAAGCAAGTGGTAAGAAAAAAAAAAAAAGAGGTGAAAACAAAGTGACTTCGAACGAAACCCTAAAAAAAAAAATAGAAATTTGTGTGTTTTTTTTTTATTATCATTAATGTGTATGGAGTAGTGGATGCAAGCATGTGGGCCTCATGCCAAGTCCCACGTTGCCTATTCTATGGTTTCTACATTCCATGGCGGTGGCGCATTAGTAATTGTATTTGTTATGGGGGAGAAGTCTCGGGGTCAAACCCACGGACGTCCCCTCCTTGGCATGATTTGATATATGTTTGTTATATCGTATTATTTTGTTAAATTATTTGGATTTTTTTTATATGTTTTGTTTACTAAAATTTTGATTTTATTTTATGTATGTTAGTTTATTTATTTTTTTATTTTAAGTGTAAAATAGTATAGTGTAAAGAAAAATATCTTTAAAAATAAAATAAAATAATAATAATAATAATAATAAATAATGTTATAAAGATTTAACGATTATTAAATCTTAAAGATTATTTAAAGATTTTATTAGTTAAAAAGATTTAAAATTGTTTTGGAGTCTATGGGTTTTGAACCCAAGACCACCCACAATCTAAGCCTTAAGGAACAACCAAACACCAACGCACCATGTATGCGCCTTTAAAAAAAAATAGTAATAATAATATAATATACACAACAAATTAAAACTAAGGATATTAATTAATTAAAAGTAATTATGATTAACCAATTAAATTAAAATGTTTTGGGGTCCACGAGTTTTGAACCCAAGACCTCCACCAAGCGAAGCGTCTTAATAAGAACACTAATGCCGAAAGGTACATAGCGCTGGTGAACACAGAAACATGGCTGGCAGTTGTAGACAATTATTTAGATGCCACAATTTAATCCTATTTAATCATTTTAAACGTGGTAATTATATATCCTTACAACAAATTTTTTTTTAATGTGATTAGGTAAATGTTAAAAAGTAAACATGTTAATGGATGCAATGATAAATGCAAGAAAGTTATGAACGATAAATCTGACCCATTGATTTTGGAAGACGACTAAGAATATGCCAGTATCTTCAATGCGTAGCCATCAGATAAGGGTTTAAGGTTAAGTAAGATTAAAAGATCATTGATTGTGCCCATTGTCAATAGGTGTACGCCTTTCGGTGTAAATTAATAAACATAATGATATAGGTGGATATTGGTTGCCACCCACCTTTTCCAACTGGCTCAAAACAACATTATGGCAATTTTGACAATTTACTATTTTTAGCAGGTTTTAACTTCTAGGGCCATTTTGAGGGCCTAAATGAAGGTTTTTTGAGATATAGGTTCTGAATGATAGCCAAAGGCATGATTGGTCCCCCAAAATGAATCTCCTTGACGATAGCTTTCAAACGAGCTATCACACGCCTAAAACGGATATCGTACGCAAAAGTTACGACCCCGGGAAGTTGATGCACCAACTTACCCAAACGGGGCCCACATGACTTTTGGCACTTCATCTCCTAGGGTTAGGTTTTTGGATGTCTAGGACTTTTGGCATTCCCGTTTATTGTAAAAGGGCCTTCAGAGCCTCATTGTAATCATCTTCTTACGAATTCAAGTAGCTGTCACATCTCATCTCAGAGATAAGCTGCCACCATTCTAGCGAGTCTTTCACTCTATATTTTTACAGTTTCTGTACATTTCTCTGATTAATAGAAATCGTGTATTACTATATATCTATTTTTATGGTTACATCTTTGATACATTTCTATTATATTATTGAATATATGCAATATCTCTGTGCATTTATTTATTATATCTCCGCTCTCATTTCATGCTGAAAATAAACCGGATCAGTGGTATCAGAGTAGGCTGCTCTTGATCGTTTTTCAGTGCATGTCCCCGACGAGGTCCGAGTATAGCAAGTTGGGTCTCGAGCTTGTCTCTCTTGAGGAAAATCACTCTCGCACACCCAAGAAACCCTCAATGGCGGAAGAAAAGAAAAACGATGGAGCAGACAATCCTATCAGTCTGTTGCTTGAGCAAGCTCTCATGTGACAGAGCGACGAAATGATGGAGAATTTTTTCCACATCCTTCCAAGCCTATCGATAGCATCAGGTGCATCTTCATCAAGCGACCACTTTGGAGGCACCACGCCTTTCAAGGTATAGGTTAATTTATATATTCCCGTATTTGAAGGTCAAAT
>ML780568.1:401180-423302 GCA_009831015.1 Picea engelmannii | reverse complement strand
GTATGTGAAATTTATATTGGTTTGGATGCATTGCTATGATATGTGGATCGGTGCATGATTTCAGGTGATGAAACTGCCCAAAACCGAATAAACGATGACAAAACCTCTAGCAACATGGTGCCGCTGTGTATTTCATTGTAGGGTGTGGACCCTAGTCCTGTTAGGAGGGGTGGAGGCATTTCCCACCGTGTATCCTCCATTGTAGGGTGTGGACCCTAGTTATGATTAGGAGGGGTGGAGGCATTTCCCACCATGTATCCTCTGAAACCTGAAGTGATGGGAGGGCGATGTTAGTTCACACTCCCCAAGATGTGTGATGATGACTGTCAGATGCCTGCTAGGGAAGTTTGGTCGAGATAGCGACACTTCCACTTATGGGTTCTATTTGGAGTTAGGTCAATATAGTTGATGCTCCAAGATAGTCTAGCAGAGGACGGATAGGAATGGAGATGGAAGTAGGTTAGGGAGGAAGGATGAGTAGTAATAGCTGAGAAAGTATGGAGATTTGTTTTGTGGTGGAAGTTAATGTTTTTCCTTCAAAAAAAAAGAAAAAAAAAAGAAATGAGTATATATGAGTATTCATTATTACGTAACTAAACCACAACTGTTTAAAATAACATTGTCAAACCCAACAATAGTAATTAAAGGATTTCTCAAACAATTGATTGGTTTGTTGTCTTTTATAAAAGGCTTTTCTTGCTGACTGGATTGGATGCATACATAAATTACTAAAGGATGATAGTTTTGATTATTAGTACATGCATGAGATTTGCATGTACTAGCTACACATGCACTTCTTGTACATATACACTAGTATGTATGAGTTTTCTTGACTTACTTACTGATAATGTCGGTTATTTGTTATGAATGTGTGCACCGTGTTTCTTTTCCTTGTACCATAAGATACCTTAACTTCGGGACGAAGTTTCCTGAAGGGTGGGTGTATGTAACGACCCTGCTTAAATAGATGTATACGATTATTAATTAGAATTAATTTAATAATATAACTGTCCTAAAAGATTAGCTAAACTATAATTATTTCTTAAAATAACATTAACTAATTAATTATTATTAATTAGTTATTCATGATTGTCAATGATTAATTTAAGTATTAATTAACTCATTAATTAATAAGGTAAATAAATAAAAAGAGGATAATAAATTATATTATTAAATTAAGTTACGTACTCGACAAGGGATAACATATTAACTACAAGGGATAAGATATTAAATAAAGTGGATAAGAGGCATTAACGGGAAAGGATAAGAAAGTAATAAATGAGTTAGGTAGGGAGTAAATGAGGCGGGGAAGTCGGTGAAGGAGGGATAAGGAGGGGAAGGAGGTTGACAGGAGGTTATTTGACGGGAGAGGAGCGATTTATTTTGGGGGCTCTGGATTTGTAGAGAGAAGTGGAGTTTTGGAGTGGGATTGTATCAGTTAGGCACTGGGGTTGCTGGAGGTTTTGGGCACGAGGGCCAGAATATCCATATGATATCTTGGAGCTAGGAAGTTACCTAGTTGGCAGGGAGGAACTAGGTTTTGGCCATTTTTTGCAAAGTGCAGAAGTGGTCAAGAAGGAAAGAGGACAAACAAAAGGTTATTAGCATCAGGTTCAGGTATTTAAGATTATGAATTGTTTTTAATCTCTTATAAAATTTTATTATTATTGATAAATTTGTATGTGAATGTGCTAAATTATAGAAATTCTTGAATTTTACTGCTATGTTGTAAAATAATTGGTTGTTTAATTTATTCGGCCCTTACATATTAAAACATTTGTCTTTGATTATGATGCGTCATGGGTAGATGACATGTTGTTTTACTACATTGACATAGATAGGTGCTATTGACTCGGTTTTTATGAGTGTGCAGGGTTTTGGACCTTGAGGATCTAGAGGCATCGATGGAACCCCTTGGACTCTGGATTGAGTAAGGGAGTGTACTATTTGGGTATGATTGATTTACTGTGATATTAGTACATTTGAGATGATGATATGATGTGGACATGTTCTAACATGATTTGTTGATGATGCAGGCTAACGATAGCTTGCCCACCATACTCACATATGGAGTAAAGGGGCCACACAAAACTACTAGAGAGGTTGAGGGAGAGGTGTGGACAACAGCCCTGCCATAGCCTACTAGCACTCCCGTCATGGCTTGAACTGTAGGTTAACGATTACCTAGTTCGAGAGGACCCACGATGCCACGAAGACAGACTGCGATAGTCGCTCGCGATGATTCTAAGGGGAGCGCAATAAGGCGGGGGCCTTATTCCTTAGAAGCCCTTAGTCTCCCACAAGTTCACCTGGCAGAGTGTTGACTCCAGGTGTTTTTGATGTCTACCAATCAGTCAAGAGGCAAGTGGCACCCTTGGAGCACGTCGTGTGTCCTGAAGGGCACATCACGCAAAAGAAACAAAAGAGGTGAGTGGCACCCTTGGAGCATGTAGTGCGTCCTGAAGGGCACGTCACATTGATGATGATAAAGGAATGAACCTAGATGGCCCTAAGACAATTAACACATTTAGAAATTAAAAAAAAGCAACTCCCCTAATTAAATGTCACCCAGTCCAAAATGTAAGTTCTAAGTTTAAAACGTCGCTAAGGGTAAAATTTTTTCTACCCTTAAGAAAATATCTCAAAAAATAAATAAATAATAAAGTTTAAAATAAAAACCACTTAAGTAATAATTGTGGTCTACATAAATTTTTGGGTAAAATGGAGTAAGAACTTAAAAAAAATATGTGGATAAAATATAAAGAAGAAATCAATTGTTTTAACTTTTGATAGTTTAAAAAGATACTAAATTAATAATAAAAGTAAAAGAGGGAAATATTAAAAAAATTAGGAAACTAGGGAATGAGGCAACATAAAAAGGGAAAGAGGGAAACTCATGGTAAAAAGAGGGAAACCATCTTAGGAAAGAATCGACATTTAAGAAACTTCTAATTTTGAACTGATTTAGCAATTTCTTTTTAGGGAAAGCTTTTAAAACCTGTAAGGGAATCTAGGGACAACTAGGAGTAAATTTAGGAGTAACTCTAGGTGGGTGAGGGAAATGAGACAATAAATAAATTAAAGAAAATAATTATTGGAGGAAAGTAGGGGGATGAGTGACACTTGTATGAAGGAGAATTTTTAGACGATTTTTATTTAAAACTTAAACTAATTGAGATGTGGGGAGGGTTTGGAAGTTTGAAAACTCTATAAAAGAGAGGAAGGAGAAGGAAGAAGGGGATCAACTGTTATTGTAACGTTATGCTGCTAGATTAGTGACTTGATTGATTTACTTGTGGGAGTTGGGATTTCCTAGCTCAGATAGGAGTGGTAGCTCGACCTTGCGAGGTGAGCTGGGAGCTAGACGTACCATCTGGATAGTGTGTGGCCCCTTTGCAGCTAGAGGGGCTAAGGAGGAAGCAGAGTATCCCTAGTGTTGGTCGGGAGGTACCTGTGTAGCCTTGACAGTCGGTGAGCAGGAGCGGCATGGAACGCGGGACACCATTCAAGCGAGCGATAAGGCAAAGGTATGTTCTTTTAATTAGTACAGTAGGATGCATTATGTCTTATGATGGGATCAGAACTTCACATGTAAATGGATTGAATGGTAGTCTTATGTATTTACTTAAAGGCGAAATTTCTCCGCTCTTTCTATACCTCAGGCCTGCAAATTCCCAATCAATCCCTTCAGTGTTGATTTATGCGAATTTACACTCTGCGTTTTCTGGATAATACAAGTAACTAATGGTAAATTTTTATTGAAGCATCACAACGTTATCCCTGGTATTCTCTTATTGTTGTCAGCTTTTTTTTTTTTCATCGGTCTTTTTAAACAAAAGGTGCTTATGTCTGATCTGCATCGGCTCCTATTAATTTGACTAGTTTTTATCACTCCAGTGTTGTATCTATATGAAGGATGAAAAAAAGGAAAAATTTAACCCATCATTCATAGCCTTGGACATTTAAATCTGCATTTTATTATACGATTGTGTTGACCTATGCGTCGTTTTTAGAGCTCTTCCTTCCACCACTCCTATGTATTTATTTTATAGGGGCTACTCCTTGCCAGCATTGGCTCACTTTTCTCTTTTAGGGAATTCGTTCCATCCCTGGATGAATTGCTCTGGCGATTTGCCATCTCAAACCACAACCATGGCTTCAGTGCGGGCAATTTGGGCCTGTTAGAGTCCACGCTTCGTTGACTTCCCTTACGTTCTACTCTCGCAGAGAGTGCCCTTGCAGCTGGACAAGACTGCGTCCTTGCCCAAGCCACACCTAGTGACTATTCCCTCTTTCACTGACCGCATTTGGCCAATCCTAGCACCGACTTCTGCCTTATTTTAACCGCCAAATTCGCCCCTGAGCATTAACCTTTCAGTGCATTGATTCATCTGTGCAATCAACTATGTAGAACCGCATTTTATGTTCCCAGCTAGTGGTCTAGGTGTACCCCGAGTCCTTCAGTTGGTCTGCAATTTCCTTGACTGTCTTTACCGGTTCATGTAATGACAGTTGGAAATCCACATAATGGCTAACGTTCGTGCTAGTGTAACATACCTGCCGCCGATATATAGTATTTGTGCACTGTTTTATTTGCATTTCTATGAAGATGGAGGAGGTCTTCTTTCAGGTTCATGTGAAGCAGTAGTAGACCAAACGGCTGGATTCGAAATGGTGAATGCCTTGTGTCTTCTTGTTTTTTTGTACATTTTTACTGGTGCTCTCAAGCTGCACCCTAACGTAAATAACTACTATGTTCTCCCCAATGTATCCACTGTTTGCAGAATTTATTAATGGACTCCTTTTTGACAACCACCAATTTCGGCCAGGCCTGCCAGATTTCTCTGAATTTTAATTTAAGTATTTAATGACATCCACCAATTCCTGTCAGGCCTGCAAGTTTTTGATTTAGAATTTACGCCTTAATGACAACAACTATATTCTTGTCGGGCCTACCTTCTTATATTTTTAATTGATAATTATTGTTGATTAAGTCTTTACTAATTTATTATTGTTAGGAAGTGTCTAAATATCTAATAATTTGTTGAATATATTTTTATTGCATTAATTGTAAAACTTAGTTAAGCACCATAAGAGTCTAGACATCCATAAGGTTCCCAGTCACCTAGGTAAACAATGATTTATTATTTAATTGTTTCTTTTACTATCTTCTCCTATATATCATGATTTAATAATCATTATTATATTACTATTGTCCAATTTAACATGTTCCTCTAAGATTGGTATAGATGTTGATGATGACCTTGTGGGGAGTGTTTTAAGGTTGGTTGTTGCAACTGTCTATTAAGTGTTAAAGTGTCTAATTCAAGATAAAAATGATGTAAACTAGAAGGTAGAAGGTGATTACCTTTGCATGCCTCGAGTAAAGGGTAATATGTGTTGCTTGTTTTAATTGTTCCTACCCCAAATGTTTTTAGATTAGACTCCATGCGTCTTAAATTAATTGACAATTATCTGGTGCCTTGAATGAATGCATTGTTCAGATGATTGGTGATTATCTTACTCTTGAGCTTTTTAGCACACTAATGATGTATGATGGTTTTAGATTTGGACTTCTTGAACAATGGATTTTATGTAGTGTATGATGTCTTAGATCTTAGACTTCTTGTGCTTACGGATTTTATATACTATATGATGGTTTAGATATTAGACTTCTCGATAAAATGGATTTTATGTCATAATGATAGTTATAGATTAGACTTGCACAAACAAATTTTAAGTAATAAAATATGGTTTTAGATTTTAGAATGCTTGCGCAAATGGATTTTATGTAATAATGATGGTTGGTTGTTGTCGGAGTCCTTTGGACTTTTTCCTTCTGTAGAGGTCATGTTTGTTCATTAATTATTGTTGTACTTAGTTGTAATCATTTTATTGCTTGGTCTGTTTGTGTTGGGTGGGTTGTAGACACCTCCATGTTCCTCAGAATAGTCACCAGCCCTGAGACCTTAAATGATTAAAATCGATGGGAAACTGGTCTTGAGCATTGCTTATGTGTCTTGGAGGTCCTAACCATTGCAGGGTAGGATGGGCGGTTAGTCAGTCTTATTTTTCTCGGTTGATTGTTGTTCATTGCTAGCAGATGTTGATGTGCATCTTAGACCTTTAAGTTGATATTGCAGTTTCATGCGTCATGATTCATCATCATGTGGTGGCACAGAGTATAATGTCTTGTTACCCTTGTACCCACGCACACAAAAAAAATAAAATTTCACTCGTTATAAGAGGTTTGTCGTCGTAACGAGGAGGATCTCTACAAGGTGACCCACTTTTTCATCCCATGGCGTTTTAGGAATTGACCAATGCCCAGTTTCACTATGGAGCTCATGAGAATTTGTTCTTATCTTAGAAATGCTTATTTTTTTCTTTACACTTGGCAAAACAGATAGATAATTTTGATCATCTAGATTAGGGTTGATTACATCTTTATAGTACCTTAATTTTCTTTTTTCCTCTAACTCTTTATCACACCACATTTTTTCCTTAAATTTTGATCTGACATTTTTTTTAATAGTATCTTTATTCTGCAAAATGGTTTCGTCCATGATTCCCCAATAGTTTAGCCAAGACTGGGCATCTTTATGCCATCCTCGCTTGAGTCGATGGTGGTTATGACTTGATTTTGTAGCAATTTTATGTAGCCTCTTGTCTTCCATGTTGTTTAACTTGTTCTTATACATTAGGTATCTAGTCATAGCCATGCTCTCAATGGGCGAGAGGCTTGTTTCTATGAGGAGGATGGGATAGGGAATATTTCCTTTAATTTTGAGATTATAGGTTATAAAATTCTTTTGTATTTTCTCTATCTTTCTCCAGGATTCAAGAGAGATACTACAACCCCAAACTTAACATCCACAAAGAATAACAGGTGTAACAGGAGTCTCAAAGAGGAGTTTTTTCTTATCCCAACTCCAAAGATCAGCTGATTTACAATTGTTTTCAAGCCCATAATAAGATTTCTATCCCCCAATAATCCTTTTCTCAATGCTATAATTCCAATTGAGCTTATGGTGTATATCAATTCCAAGATATTTATATGAAGTCACTTCCTCCAATTTGTTGTTGTCATATACAAAGGTATCATAAGTTATCTTATTGGATTTAATAATCATGACCTTAGTCTTATCAGTATTAATAGTCATACCCATATTTAAGCAAAAATCCTTGAGGATTCTTAGTTGGTTTTCAAGATCATGGAGAATCCTTGCAATAATAACAATATCATCAGCATAAAGAAGAAGATTGATGACTATACTAGTGAGAGTAGTGCCGACACAACCTATTTTTTCCAAGCTTTCTTCTAACTTATCAATGTATATGCCAAAAAGGGTAGGGGACAAGGGACAACCTTGTTTGACTCCGATATTGCAGTTAACCTCTTTTGACCAACCCTCAGTGTTTTTAAACTTAGCAATAATGTTCTCATACATCCTTATTCCAACAACCCTCAACTCGAGAGGCACTTTTATCTCTTCCAACCTATTCCAAATATTTTTCCTAGGAGCCATGTCAAAAGCTTTTCTAAAGTCAACAAAACAACAAAAAACATTTGTTTTAGAATTGAGGAACTCCTTTACAATGATCCTAAAGGTAACAAGATGGTCCATAGTTGAATGGTATCTCCTAAACCTGGCTTGGCCTTTAGCTCTTTTACCGTGACTTTCTAGCCAAATGCTAATCTTCTTTTCCAAAATAATTCCATAAAGCTTGGCTAAAATCGGGCTAATGACAATGGTCCTATAATTAGAGGGAATGTTTTTATCCCCATTTTTAAAAATAGGAACAATGAGGCTTTGCATCCAAGGTTTAGGGAAACCTTGCTTGACTGCTAAATTGAAGAGCTTGTGTATGTGAGGGATAAGGATTGGCCCTCCGGTTTTAAAATTTTTAGCTTGGTAGCCTTCAATGTCCTTAGCTTTCCCATTTGCAAACCGCTTATCCCCGAACTCTATGTCATTTAAAGAAAAAATTTCTTCCTTTCTGACGCCTACGCAAATACGGGTTGTGTAGCGAGGGTGGTCATATTGTACTTATCTTGTTTCGAATTTAAGGTATGCCGTATTTTATGAACATTGAAGATTATAAACACTGTTTTTATTAAATAAAAGAAAAATTAAACAATTGATGTCACCCTGTCCTGTTAATATGAAAAACTAAAATATTATTAATAATTTACCAATTACAAATTGCTATGACCAAATGTTTCCAAAAGCTAAGCCATATCTCATAAGTTCATTATATATACACTAAAATATAAAGGATGAATGTGAAACTAAAAATACCGTGTCTTTTTGAATTCAAGATTGACAGATTCAAGTAGGATTTAATTAGAAAGATGTATATGAAAAAGATAAAGGTTTATAAATAATTATTTTGTAAAAGATACAATTCAATTATTTATTTTTTTATATTAATTTGACAAATAAATACTAGCACTATTTAATCATATAATAAATAAGTTGGTCAATTATTTTTTTGTCTCATTTTAAATAAAAATAAATAAATAATCACTTCCCATAAATTATTATTGAAAAGTAATTAAAAATATTTAATTTTTAGTTTATTAATATTAATAAAGATGGAGGTAATGTGGTTTGAGTAAAAAATAATAATTTGATTGGAAACATTTTTTTAAGATTTTAGTAAACATTTACCATGTATTCATTATTAAATATATGTATGTCCTTACAAGAGTTATCTTAATTAATTTGTCGGTTTTGCAATTTGTTTTATCATATCTCTATTTTTTTTTTGTTGTTGACATGCCTTCTTATTTTTGTCAATAATTTGTTTCGCTTAATTCATTTTTTTGTTGACATGCCTTCTTATTTTTGTCAATAATTTTTTTCGCTTAATTCATTTTATTTGTATTCTTCGAAGGAACCTTGTTCTCTATATTTTAGGCAAAACAATTTGCATTTGGACTTTGAGCCATGATTTAGTATCCTTGCATTTAGGCCACTTGAGATTTTGGTCTTGGATAGTGTTATGGGTGTATGATGACAATGACACGATTCCTTGTGTCATGAGCATTAACATAATAATCGATATCTTTTTAAATTTTTTATGGTTGTTTTTATATCCTAATCTAACTAGACATGTAAAAAAGGGATGATTTTAGGGGCTAAATTTCGCTCATGGGCTAATTTTCCTTGGGTTTTCCCAAAAAAAAGATTCCCTATTCTAAAAATGATTGGCCCAAATACTAAAGGACAAAATTATTTTACCTTAAAAATCGCCAAAAAATTATATAAACTATATAAAATCCTTAGAAACTTGAATATTTTTACAAAAATATTGCTAAACATTTATAGTTGCTGTAACATCCCGCTCTGGCACACTGAGAAAACTTATTCTTTGACGACACTTGCTCACAAGTGATCTGGACTTTTATGATGTCAAAACATTTATCTTTGATTATAATGCGTTATGATAGACGACATGATGTTTCACTGCTTTGATGTAGACAGGTGCTATTGACTCAACTTTATTAAGTGTGCAAGGTTTCGGACATTGAGGATGCAGAGGCATCGGTGGAACCCCTTGGACTCCGGATTGAGTCAGGGAGTGTGCTATTTGGGTTGATTTATTTACTATGATATTTCATTGATTTGATGATATTATGTTGACATGTTCTGACACGATTGTTGATGATGCAGGCTGACGATAGCTTGCCGACCAGACTCACATATGGAGTAAAGGGGCCAAAGATGATTTCCAGAGAGGTTGAGGGAGAGGGGTGGACAACAGCCCTGCCACAGCCTACTAGCACTCCCACCGTGGCTCGAAATGTAGGTTAATGATTACCTAGTTCGAGAGGATCCACGATGCCGTGAGGGCAGACTGCGACAGTCGCTCACAATGATTCTAATATGCGCGCAATAAGGCGGGGGCCTTATTCCTTAGAGACCTTAGTCTCCCACAAGTTCACCTGGCGGAGCGTTGACTACAGGGGTTATAGATGTCTACCAATAAGTCAAGTTGGCGAGTGGCACCCTTGGAGCACATGGTGCATCCTGAAGGGCACGTCGCGCAAAAGAACTACAAGTTGGCGAGTGGCACCCTTGGAGCACGTGGTGCATCCTGAAGGGCACGTCGCACAAAAGAAATGAATGAGGTGAGTGGCACCCTTGGAGCACGTAGTGCGTCCTGAAGGGCACATCGCGTTGATCATGATAAAGAAACAAACCTAGATGGCCCTAAGACATGAACACCTTAAGAAATTCTTAAAATGACTCCCCTAAACAATTGTCGCCCACTTCAAAATCTGAACCTAAGTCTAAAAACTTCTCTAAGATAAAATTTTGATTAACCTTAAGAAAAGACCCTATAAAAATAAAAATAAAGATGTAAACTAAAACCCACTTAAGTAATGGTTTTAGTCTTCTTAAATTTAGGGGGGTAAAGTGAATAGAGGGATAAATTAATTGAAATCCGTGGTTTTAATTTGTAAAGAAGAAATAAAATTATTTAACGTGGGGGGGAGTATTAAAAAAAGTTATGAATTTAAAAATAAAATGAAAAGATTAATTAGCGCATTTACCTTTTTGGTTTAAAAAAAAAAAAAAGAAGGAAAGGGAATAATAAAATAGGGAAACTGCCCAAAGGGGTTGGATCCAATGGTGGAAAGCGAGGATTTTTTCACCCTTGGGCAAGGTTCAATTCTCATGAGGGCTTTACCTGGAGCCATGGGGACACCTTGAGGTAGTGGTCGAACATGTGGTTTCACCCAGAGATACTATAATAAATGGTATTGTGACCCGTGCACACATAGGTGGATCAAAGCCCACCCCCATGTCCTTCAACTTAAAAGTCCCCGAGGTGTAGGATAGTCGGTGACAGAGTGTGTTGTTAAGCCACTCCGTGATGTTAAAGTCACCGGTTCGAAACCTGCAGGGACAAAAAATACAACCATGTTAAGGGTTGGTGTGGCTCAGGCCGGGTGCGATCCCCAGGTGATTTTGACGGCTTAGATGCCCCTGAGTCATGGTTTCTCAAGCCACAGGTTAATTGCATAGCCAACAGGTCCCGCACAAATTAACAAAAAATAAATAAATAAATAAAATAGGGAAACTAAGTAATAAAGGAACCATAATAAAGAAAAGAAGGGGACATGGGGTAAAAAGAAAAGTCAACATAGTAAGGAATCTGCAATTAAGAACTTTCTAAAATGAACTAAATTTAGCAACTTCATTTTAGGGAAAGTTATTAAAAGCATGTAAGTGGATCTAGGAACACCTAGGAGTAATTTTAGGAGTGACTCTAGGTGGGTGAGGGAAATGAGTCTTTTAATAAATTTAAAGAAAATAATTTTGGAGAAATGTGGGGGATGAATGACACTTGTATGACAGAGAACTTTTAGAGGGTTTTCATTAAAACTTAAATTAAATGTGATTTAGGAAAGTTGGTGTGTCTCAAAACTCTATAAAAGAAAAGGGAGATGAGGAAGAAAGGGATCGGCTATTTGCGTAATGTTACGCTACCGGATTTGTGACTTGACTGATTGCTTGTGAGGAGTTGGGATTTTCCATCTTGGATAGGAGTGGTAGCTTAGCCTTCCGAGGCAAGATGGGAATCTAGATCTACCATTTGGACTGTGTGTGGCCCCTTTGTAGCTTAGGGGGCTAAGGGGGAAGCAGTGTACCCCTAGCGATTGGCTGGGAGGTACCGGTGTAGTCTCTACGGTCGGTGAGCGGGAGCGGAGCAACATAGAGCTCGAGCGTGGGATAGCGTCTTCGGGTTGTTCACCATCGGTCACAGGTAAGAAAGTGCATTTTTGGTTTAATAGTTAGAATAAAATAAAAATTTGTTAATGTTTGATATGTGATTCCCTTGATAACAAAGTGGCATTGAGTTTGGATAGTAGTTTTACTTTTTTATTAGAATCTAGGACAACTTAAAGGTAGTTTAGTTGCGCCCTTTAGTAATAATTTTGAATGAGTTTAAGTGGCGTGTAGGTTCTTTTTCTGAAGCGTTTACTGCTGTCCATATCTGTTTAAAGATCGTACGCCCCTTTTGGTAGCTTCACTCCTGAACTTGTCGGTCAAGGATGAGATTCTCGTCCCTTCTCTGCGATTTTAAGGGTTTAAGGGATAACGATTTTTGTACGCTTTCTTCTGCATTTTTTTTCCCTCTAACTGTGTTGCTTCAGTGCTTTTCGTTCTTCCCTTGAAGTTTAGAATCCTCGCCCTTCAGTTTTCATTACTTAGGAAAAAAAAAAAAAAACACAAACCTGGAATTTGGCGACCTGGGTAAAATCCGTAGTTACTATGCACTTAGTGTGAAAACTGACATTTGAGCCCTACCGTTAATGATGAATGGGATTGAAACCTTGGTTGAATTAGTCTAGTTGTATGTGATTGTTGGTGTTTTATTTTGCTGGGCAAATTGTCAGCAGGGAAGTTTTCTTTTTACCGCGGGTCCTTTATTTCTCTACCATGTCAGAGAGTTGGTTGTCCTTCACCACACCTAGATTTCCAGCAATTTCTGACCTCGGGTGGATATACCCTGATTCTATTCCAACTCTTAATCCTCGTTTTCCTTGCACTCTATTTCACTGCCTTTTCTATGTATGTATTTTCCTTTTTGGTGGGATAGCGTTTTTCCTTCTCTGTTCGCACTACTTCCACCTACCGCCTTATGCGGCCCTCACACTGCTTGGTCTTCACGATTGAGGCTCTCTACACTTATAGACACTTTGAATCATCAAAAAATTCCACATATTTTATCCACGACCTCAGGTGTATGACCATGCTTTTGGTGGATGCATTGATGAGTTGTCTGCGGAGACAAGTTCTGTCCATGGGTGTATCACCGAGCGAGCTGAATCCGCTTCCTCGCTCTGAATGGTCCTCTAAACCGACGTTGTTGGATGCTCTCAGTTTGCGTTGATCCCATAACCAGGGCATTCAATGCTCTGTGGTGGTCGTTCACCGGAAGATTAAGGCCCTGAAAGGAAATGAATCACATATCCTTTTCCTGGGCTTTCCAACCCAACCGAAGTCTCATCCATCTCGAGAATGTTATTGCGCGATTTCTTTCCTTCACTACTACCTGGGTACAATGTTCACGTGTCCCTTAATGACGACCATGAATCCTTGAGTCGTGCTGTTCTCTTCATCCGGAGTTCTCGCGTGATTGGCTTGGTGATAGAAGCGAACCTGTTCGGGAGTCAGCAGCGGACCCCCTTCCATTGTTTCTGTCTGGTTTTGAATTATTGTACCCACCTTAAAGTTGCTGACAGTTACTGGTAACTTCTATTATAATGGGCTCGTAAGAAAAAAAAAATCTCTGCTGACAGTTACGAAATTTGACCCCGGCCTCTTCTGTTACAACCACTTGATTCATTCGCCTACAGATTCCCAGATATTTGTTTGAGGAGCAACTTTTGGAATGTTTCCTGAAGAACAATAAAGCACCTTTTTTTTAATGATGGATTATTACAAGATTTTAATGATTGTTAATTTGGAGCAATAATGATTACAATGTTATTAAACTAGAATGATTATTTAGAATGTTAGGATTAAAATGATTAATTAGAACAATAAATCCTATAATGATCATTTAGAGTGTTAAGCTATATTGATTATTAAATCAGAACAATAATGATTACCATGTTTATTAAATCAGAGTGATTAGTTAGAATGTTACTTTTACAATGATCAATCAGAACACCAAAGTCTAAAATGATTATTTAGAGTGTCCCCATTTGGTTATCTATTGCAGTTATTATCGAAATGTTAAGGCAATCAATAAGGCGAATTGTGGCTGTTATGAGAACTTAAATTTTATTGTGATGTATAAGGGTAGGTTGACTACAATATAATTTTATGGTAATACTTAAGTTAAGACCTTTGTTTTTGATTGTTCTCACATTTAAAAAAAAAAAAATGTAATGTTTACATTATATAAAAGTATTGCTAAGGTTATTAAAATGTGGTAGTAACAAATGGTAAGGATATTGACTTTAGTGGAAAGGTTTCTGAAATTTTACTGTTAGGAATATCATAAATTGATATAGTAATGTGTAATTGCAGTGAGACTGTAAAATTTTATTGTTAATACAACAGGTAAAGGTAACGTCCTGGTAATGGGTTGTTGATTAGGTGAGAGTAATGGTTATGCAATACAAGGTAGAGAGTGATGTTAGTGTTAGATAACTCCTGGAAGGTAATGTCATTGTTATTTTATTGCAACTATTGTTATAAATTTTATGATCATTGATGATGTCTAAACTTAAGGTCCTTGAACTGTGTAATTTAATTTAGTGCGAATTAGTAAAAGGGGAATTTGCTAAATTGTCATAATGATGGTTGTGTTATGGTCTTGATTATTTACGAACTTGCTTTAATAATGGTCATTGTCTTGTAATATGCTTGTTGTTATTGCAAAGTCATGGTAATTTAAAATGAAATGGTGTTGTCGTAGATTTAATTGTTAGTGGTAAAACATATATAGTGTAATGTCCTTGATTTAAGTATGATAAGTTATCATGAGTTAGTAAATAGGGATTGCATTCAATTAACCTTACTTTATTTTTAAGGTTGGACTTGGTAACTTGTCGACTAACGGATATTAAATGAAGTGTTTGATCTGTACTCGATGCCAAATGAGTCATAGGTAATGCTAGGTCTTAACCATTGGGTGGTTATTGTCAAAGTCCATTCGGAATTGCTCTCTCTGTCGCGGTCGTGGTTTTTCTTTAACTATTATTTTACTTGGTTGTAATCAATTCATTGCTTGGTCTGCTTGTGTCGGGCGAGATGTAGACACCTCCATGTAGCCTTAGTATATAAGTCTGTGTGTGTGATTATTTTTGTGTAAAGAATCCAGTGCCGTATCAAGAGTCTCGGGCCCTTTAAAGGTAGGGTTTCCACTCTTGCGACACACCTGACGGAGATTACTAGTTTCTTCCTGAGCAGTCGTCCAAGAGCCTATATGACCTTCTCTCTCTCTGGAGTAGAGAACTAAGATTAAACACCCTACTTTTCTGTGCAGAAATAGTAGAATCTACTACCATGGATTCTTCCTTCTGTGTTGATACTGTGCATAACCTAGTATGTCGTTAATGCTTGTAGTTACTTATGGTGTGCCTTATGTCTATGATCGTTTATTGCTTGTAGTTACCTGTTGTGCGCCTTAAGCCTTCTGGGTGTGTTCATCGTGGTTGCGTCTTGTTGGTTGTCGGGTGGCGACGTAGAGTTAAGTGTGTATGTTCATTTTTACACTTGCGCACACACCTTAAACAAAAATAAAAATAAAAAATTTGCACCTGATAAAGAGTTGTCGTCGTAATGAGGACGTTGTTACATATGGTATCAGAGCCGGTTCGACCCGCGACTTGGGATTCACTACATCTTCCGTGACATGATTTGATTGATTATATTGTTGCTGATCGAGTTGATTGTGTGCGTATAGGTAATGATGGTTAGAGGACATCACAGAGGCATATGAAGGGGTGCTAGGGGAAGAGGCGTGACGCCTTCAGTAGCATCCATGCCTGAGGGATCTAACCCCCAAGGAGGCGAGCAGGTTCTCAGACAGGAGCAGATAGCAGTTGGAGATGTGATTGGGATGATGAGGTCCTTTCAGCACATGTCTGAGGCACTGATCAGCCGATTGGATAGAGACGAGGCCAGGGCGCTAGCACCCGCTGAGGTTCCACCGCGTGCAACAGCCGTTACAGGTAGCATTCACCATGAAATCGAGAAGGTAAAATTTCCTGAGTTCTTTGGTGCCCCAGATGGCGTCGTCGTCGAGGCATTGTTGGAGAATATGGTGATGTGCTTCGCACTTCGCGATTATACCTCCAACATGAAGGTCTGCATGGAGGTATTTTAACTAAAGGGGAGCGCTCTTCTATGGTGGAAGATGCTCCTGCCGCAGCTGAACATGGCCGTCGACGACGTGTCGTGGGAACTATTCGAGGAATGGTTCTGAGAGGTATCTTTCAGAGAAATTCATTGAACGTCATCTCAATGAGTTCAATTCTTTACGACAAGGAGGTTGTACCGTGCCCGAGTATGAGGCACGTTTTATGGAGCCACTCCAGTATGATCTGCACCTTAACACTGAGAAGATCAAGGTCAACAGGTTCATGTTTGGCCTTAACGGCAGCCTGCGTGCAAAGGTTAGGATCTTGATGCTTCAAACCTTGCATGACGCTGTCCAAAAGGCCCTCATAGCAGAGGAGGAGCTTATCTGTGGGGGTCAGACCAGGACTCCAGCGAGACCAACAGGGCATGGTTCATCTGGTACACCACAGCATCAGACACCAACGAGACATACGTCGAGATATCGTGGTTTCCAGAGACGATCCACTTTCACTACACCCCGGCAACCACCGCCTCAATAGCGGACACCTTATCAGGGACCACAACATCAGTAGCAGCGTCACCTGCAGCAACAACAGTTTAAGACTGTTCAGCAGAACATACCGGGGTTCCAGGCCAGTGGGCCGTCGTCTTCTACTTTGGGTACCAGGACTACTGGGCCGAAGAAGGGGTGTTGGACGTGTGGGGAGCCACACTACTAGCGCGACTGTCTTGTGGAGAGGACCTGGGCATCCATATCCGTCGGACCCACTACAGTGGGAGATATGGGCAAGGCCCATCAGATTCATGTGGTAGTGAATAAACACTAGGCAGAGCACCAGTCGACTGTGCTCGAGATGACAGGTACTTTCGCAGACCAGACCCTTAGTATTTTGATAGACCCAGGTGCTACTGAGAGTTTTATTTCTGGTGCAGCACTAAAAAGGATTAAGGTCAAGGTAGTCGAACAGGACGAGTTTATCTTCGTAGAGATGGCTTCAGAAGCCAAATAGAAGGTTGGGGGAAAGGTTACGGGCTGTGCCCTTAACCTGGGAGAGTTTGTCATGAGGATCAACTTGTACGTCACAATCTTAGGATCTTATGACGTCGTGATTGGTATGCATTGGTTGGAATCGCATGAGGTGATACTCAACTGTAAGATGAAATGGTTGAGCTTGGTCGATGATGAAGGACAGAGACGTGTGATTGTAGGATGGAACCAGGGAGTATCCCTAAGGTTCGTCTCTTCCTTACAGTTACAGAAGATTATGCGCAAGGGGTGAAATATTTATGCGATCCTCGCACTAAACGAAAAGGGAGTAGCGGAAGGTCTAGAACACCTTCCGGTGGTGAAGGAGTTTGCGGATGTATTTCCAAACAAGTTGCCCGAGATGCCACTGGAAAGGGAACTGGAGTTTACCATAGACCTGAAACCGGGGACTGAACCAATAGCAAGAATGCCTTATCGGATGTCAACCTCGAAGTTGCAAGAGCTGAAATGCAACTGAAAGATTTGTTGGACCTGGGACTGATACGCCCTAGTGTGTCACTGTGGGGTGCACCAGTTATTTTCATATGAAAGAAAGACGTATCGTGGAGGATTTGCATTGACTACTGTCAACTAAACAAGGCTACGATCAAGAATTAGTATCCCTTACCAAGAATTGATGATCTATTCGATCAAATGAAGGGTGCAACGATGTTCTCCAAGATCGATTTGCGATCAGGGTATCACCAGTCATGGATCAAAGAGGATGACGTTCCTAGGACTGCCTTTAAGACGAGATTTGGACATTACGAGTTTACTATTTTACCATTTGGACTGACAAATTCCCTAGGGGTATTCATGAGTTTGATGAACGGGGTGTTCCACGAGTACTTGGAAAAGTTTGTCCAAGTATTCATTGACGATATCTTGATCTATTCTCGGATGATGGAGGAGCATGATGAGCACTTGCGCTTGGTATTACAGTGTTTACGAGAGCACAAACTGTATGGGAAGTTTTCCAAATGCTCTTTTTATTAATCGAGGATTCACTACTTAGGGCATGTCATCTCCGGCGAAGGTATTGTCGTGGATCCAAAAAAGGTTGAGGCTATTATGGAATGGCCTGTGCCAACGAATGTCACTGAAGTGCATAGTTTTATGGGCTTAGCAGGATACTGCTGACGGTTTGTCGAGGGATTTTTGAAGATAGTAAATCTGATCACGGAATTGCAGAAAAAAAACAAGAAGTTTTTTTGGACCGAGAAATGCATGAAAACATTTTGAAGGCTTAAAGAGTTGTTGACAACAATGCCGATACTAAAAGTCCCTGACATGGACACAAACTTCTTGGTATGCATAGACGCATCCAAGGAAGGTTTAGGCGGAGTCTTGATACAAGACGGATGAGCGATTGCTTACATTTCGAGTAAATTGAGAAGGCATGAGGAGAACTACACGATGCACGATTTGGAGTTATTAGCCATCATATATGCCTTGAAGTTTTGGAGACACTACCTAGTTGGACGAAAATTTGAACTAAAGACTGATCATTATGGACTGCAACACATTTTCATGAAAAGCAACCTGAACGCGCGACAACGACGTTGGTCGGAATTTCTTAGCGAGTACGACTTCGAGATTACTTACATAAAGGGAACAATGAACCGAGTGGCTGATGCTTTGAGTAGGAGACCACGCATATTTTCGGTGTTGCCTCTTCAGAAAAATCTACGTGAGAAGATTCTCACTTTACAGCGTGATGATGACTAGTACAAAGAAGTCAAGGATTTTATAGGACAAAACACAATGATGGTACCACGATATGAGGGATATTTATTTGATAGCGATGGTCTATTGAGGTTTAGAAGTCGGATTTACATACCACCAAACGACAAGTTGAGGATGTTGATCCTGACAGAGGCTCATAGAGCAGTTTACATGGCTCACCCGAGAGTCACAAAGATGAGGGAAGACCTGAAACCCTCATTCTTCTGGAAGGAAATGAAGGCCGACATAGTCAGCTTTGTGGCTAGATGTCTAGAGTGTCAGCAGGTAAAGGCTGAACATAGACACCCGGCAGGATTACTTCAACCACATGCCATTCCAGAGTCGAAATGGGAAGTTATTTCGATGGATTTTATTGTTGGATTGCCACTGACGGCAAGGATACACGACTCGATTTTTGTAGTAGTAGACACTTTGACGAAAAGTGCTCACTTTATTCTTGTGCATACGACGTATCAGGCACTCGACATAGCGAGAGTTTTCATCAATGAGATTGTGAGGCTTCATGGCGTGCCTAAGAAGATTATATCTGATCGAGGATCGATGTTTACTCGAAGATTTTGGACGAGTTTCCAAGAGGCCTTGGGAACCCAACTTAATTTTAGTACTACGTATCACCTAAAGACTGATGGATAGACCGAACGAACGAACCAAACCTTGGAAGACATGTTGCGCATGTACATGATGGACAAACAAAAGCGTTGGGAGGAATTATTGCCGCTAGTAGAGTTTTCTTACAACAACAGTTACCAGAGCACCATTAATATGGCGCCTTTTAAGTTCCTTTATGGGCGACCGTGTCGGATGCCCTTGAGTTGGCATCGACTTGAGGATGGGGTCCTAGTGGGACCAGAAGCGATCCAAGAAATGGAAGAGTGAATGAAAACCATAAGACAAAGGATAAAAGAAGTGCAGGATTGACAGAAGAGTTATGCCAATGCGCACCGAGTCGACCGTAGTTACTAGGTCGGCGATCGAGTCTTCTTGTGGGTTAAACCGCATAAGAGTTTCATCAAGTTTGGAAAGGGAGCTAAACTCTCTCCTAGGTTCATGGGACCCTTTGAGATTGTGGAGATAAAGGGGCCCGTGGCCTATCGACTAGCCTTGCCTGATTCTTTGAGGCGTATGCACAATGTCTTTCATGTATCTGCTTTGAGATGTTATATTAGTGATCCTACACACGTGATTGACATGATCTGAACTTTTATGATGTCAAAACATTTATCTTTGATTATGATGTGTTATGATAGACGACATGATGTTTCACTTCTTTGATGTAGACAGGTGCTATTGACTCATCTTTATTGAGTGTGCAAGGTTTTGGACCTTGAGGATGCAGAGGCATCGGTGGAACCCCTTGGACTCCGGATTGAGTCAGGGAGTGTTATATTTGGGTTGATTTATTTACTATGATATTTCATTGATTTGATGATATGATGTTGACATGTTCTGACATGATTTTTGATGATGCAAGCTGACTATAGCTTGCCGACTAGACTCACATATGGAGTAAAGGGGCCACACATGATTTACATAGAGGTTGAGGGAGAGGGGAGGAGAGTAGCCCTGCCACAGCCTACTAGCACTCCCGTCGTGGCTCAAACTGTAGGTTAACGATTACCTAGTTCAAGAGGATCCACGATGCCCTGAGGGTAGACTGTGAAAGTCACTCATGATGATTCTAAGGGGCGCGCAATAAGGCGGGGGCCTTATTCCTTAAAGCCCTTTGTCTCCCACAAGTTCACCTGGCGGAGTGTTGACTCCAAGGGTTATAGATGTCTACCAATCAGTCAAGTTGATGAGTGGCACCCTTGGAGCACGTGGTGCATCCTGAAGGGCACGTAGCACAAAAGAACCACAAGTTGGCGAGTGGCACCCTTGGAGCAGATGGTGCATCCTGAAGGGCACGTCGCGCAAAAGAAACGAATGAGGCGAGTGGCACCCTTGGAGCACGTAGTGCGTCCTGAAGGGAACGTCGCGTTGATCATGATAAAGAAACAAATCTAGATGGCCCTAAGACATTAATGCCTTAAGAAATTCTTAAAACGACTCCTCTAAACAATTGTCGCCTAGTTCAAAATCGGAATCTAAGTCTAAAAACTTCTCTAAGATAAAATTTTGATTAACCTTAAGAAAAGACCCTATAAAAATAAAAATAAAGATGTAAACTAAAACCCACTTAAGTAATGGTTTTAGTCTTCTTAAATTTAGGGGGGTAAAGTGAATAGAGGGATAAATTAATTGAAATCCGTGGTTTTAATTTGTAATGAAGAAATAAAATTATTTAACGTGGGGGGGAGTATTAAAAAAAGTTACGAATTTAAAAATAAAATGAAAAGATTAATTAGTGCATTTACCTTTTTGGTTTTAAAAAAAGAAAAAGAAGGAAAGGGAATAATAAAATAGGGAAACTAAGTAATAAAGGAAAGAAGGGGACATGGGGTAAAAAGCAAAGTCAACATAGTAAGGAATCTGCAATTAAGAACTTTCTAAAATGAACTAAATTTAGCAACTTCATTTTAGGGAAAGTTATTAAAAGCATGTAAGGGGATCTAGGAACACCTAGGAGTAATTTTAGGAGTGACTCTAGATGGGTGAGGGAAATGAGTCTTTTAATAAATTTAAAGAAAATAATTTTGGAGAAACGTGGGGGATGAATGACACTTGTACGACAGAGAATTTTTAGAGGGTTTTCATTAAAATTTAAATTAAATGTGATTTAGGAAAGTTGGTGTGTCTCAAAACTCTATAAAAGAAAATGGAGATGAGGAAGAAAGGGATCGGCTATTAGCGTAACGTTATGCTTCCGGACTTGTGACTTGACTGATTGCTTGTGAGGAGTTGGGATTTTCTAGCTCGGATAGGAGTGGTAGCTCAGCCTTGTGAGGAAAGCTGGGAAGCTAGATCTACCATTTGGACTGTGTGTGCCCCCTTTGCGGCTCGGGGGGCTAAGGGGGAAGCAGAGTACGCCTAGCGATTGGCTGGGAGGTACCGGTGTAGTCTCTACGGTCGGCGAGCGGGAGCGGAGCGGCACAGAGCTCGAGCGCGGGATAGCGTCTTTGGGTTATTCACCGTTGGTCACATGTACACAAGTGCGTTGTTGGTTTAATAGTTAGAATAAAAGAAAAATTTGTTAATGTTTGATATGTGATTCCCTTTATAATGAAGTGGCGATGAGTTTGGATAGTAGTTTTACTTTGTTTTTGGAATGTAGGCCAACTTAAAGGTAGTTTAGTTGGGCCCTTTAGTAATAATTTTGGATGAGTTTAAGTGGCATGTAGGTTCTTTTTCTGAAGCGTCTACCTCTGTCCATATCTGTTTAAAGACCGTACGCCCCTTTTGGTAGCTTCACTCCTGAACTTGTCGGTCAAGGC
Organism: Picea engelmannii; assembly: GCA_009831015.1. Classification (NCBI taxonomy): domain Eukaryota; kingdom Viridiplantae; phylum Streptophyta; class Pinopsida; order Pinales; family Pinaceae; genus Picea; species Picea engelmannii. The sequence continues at coordinate 401,322 of ML780568.1, read as the reverse complement.
TGAGATTCTCATCCCTTCTCTGCGGTTTTAAGGGTTTAAGGGATAACGATTTTTGTATGCTTTCTTCTGCGTCTTCTTTTTCCTTTGACTATGTTTCTTCAATGCTTTTCATTCTTCCCTTGAAGTTTAGAATCCTCACCCT
>ML780568.1:383279-397956 GCA_009831015.1 Picea engelmannii | reverse complement strand
GATAAAGAGTTGTTGTCGTAACGAGGAGGTTGTTACAGTTGCCATATGAAGGATTAGTAATATTCGCCAAGGTTTCTACAATTAAAAATAAATTTCCATCCTTAAAATCATCCCTGATGTCAAAGTAATAATATGGCCATCCCATGGCATCAATGGAATTCAAATCAGTCACTCTTACTCCATGCTCACATTACGATAACTACCATTTCTCTAGGTACTAAAATCATGAGATTCTATGCCACTATTAAAAGTTTGGAGGATGCATATTAAGTGTTTGATAAAATTTGCAAACTAGATACCCTGTCTTCAAATAGAATGATTAAAGCATATACCTACAATGAGTACATAACAATTTTCTTAAAGATTTATCATCAACTGCAGCGAGAGGAGGAAACTACATTGGATTCACCTAGTCAACCGATATGCTATCATGTTCATTCATGAACGCGGTTTTCAAATAGTCAAAAAGAAAATTAATATATTGTAGGTATTGGCGGGGGGAGTTATGAGGGTAAAAATATGGGATATAGTGAAATCAGGCGTATTATTTAATACACCATGAATGCATGTGCTATGCCAAAAGTTCACCAAGTGGAGACCCCTCATAGGATACATCTATTCCTTGTTTATTATGTGTACTATGGCCCCAACAAAATGTATGTCTTCATGATGAGATTTTATTGACTTGGGGTTGTTTTCTACATGGGATAATTAATTAAACCCCATGTAAAAGAGTGTTTCATTGGAATAATAAGCATCATAAGAAAAATATCTCACAAATGAAGCGAGTTGTCACAAAAAATGTTGGTTACATTAACCTATTGTGTGGATGTGGGGGCCAATATAAAACTTAAGTACAAGTGAAGGCCAAACATTTTGAGCATTGTTGGGTGATGTTGTCATAGCACGTTGTTAAGAAACGATCTCTCCCCAATTTCATCTACTATATGTCTCTCATATCATATTTTTTTTATTACAATTTAGGTACAATATAAATTTTCTTGTTTTCCTTATGCTTCTAATCATGTACAATGGACAATCTATGCATAGATAGATCAAGATTGTGATTTGAAAGATGCTCAGTTGGAATTATTCGATACATTAGTTGAAACTCTTATTCTATTTTATGGATACGACACGATGTATTGACCCTATGTTTACAGTGCCCCATTTTATCTAATTATTGTGATAGAAATGACTTATTATTTGAGGGAATTTGTTTACAAATGATCCAGTTTAATCATTTTTATTATGAGGTTGAAACTTGGATTTTTATTTATGATTGAGTAATTATGATGATTCTATCACCACGAGGATCAAGTGATGGATACACAATAAGGTGAAGATCTTATTCCTCAATAACCATTAATCTCTCAAAAAGGGGCAACAAAGTTGAGTTAATCATGTGTCCACTATTGCACCCTTTCGCCATCCACAATAGTGTAGTACTAGAAGGGCTTGCAAACATAACACCCTTGGAAATATGATAAGTAAATCTTGAAGTCCATGGAGTACATGGCACCATTAGTATTATTAGTAAAAATGGTCAATGGTTAATGACTTGAAAAGTGAATTGAAAAATGTTCAAAGAAAATTATTTAATATGCATTTCATTTTAGGAGAAAATATCATTCTAGAATGCTTATTTTAGAAAAGAGAAATTAATTTGTTAGCCTAAACGAACATATTTAGATCCCTTAGAATTTATATTGTATAATGAATATCTAATTGAAATACAAATACTAAGAAAGAGAGGTAGGTTATGAAGTTGTGCATGGAATTAATTTAAAACAATTATTAATTAGAGAAAATTCAATTCAAGAGAATCCATAAATCATGGATAAGAAATAGGATTTAGAATACAAATTCAATTTGTGAAATAAAAAAGGTAGGCTAGAGATAAAGTAAAGTTATCTAGTAAATAAAATGACATGTAACTACTCATGCAAGACTAAAATATGAATCTTGAAGAAAGTCTAGGGAACACCTAGGAGTAAGTTTAGGAGCTGAGGAAGTTGAGTGAGTAAAATTATTTATGTATAATTTTTAAATGGTAAATACATGTGTACGTGTGCATGTGAATGACACATGTAAAGGTGAATACTAATCTTTTAGGGAATTAGTAAATTATAATTTTGCACTAGTTGGACAAGTGGCATGAGCTACATGTTCTATAAAAACATGACTTGGGTTCGAGAGAAAAGTTTTTGTATGAACACTAATATTGAATGATCATCGTATTGGGAAAATGTCTTTTGATTCATTATGTTAAGATTTTGGTTTATTGGAGGTTGTAGAGAAGTGAGACTCTTCTCAAGATTTACATATTCAACCCTCAATCTTTTGCTAGTGAGTATTCTTCACACAAGCCCATTGTGGCTTGTGGGTCTTTGGGGAAGATGAGTACCCAAAGGAGTTGGAAGTGCGGTCAATTGGTGGATCAAACAAAAATCTGAAATTTGACATAAGTACTTTGGAAAGTTGGCACAAGGTTGAATCATATTGAAATTCGGAAACAATCATCCAATGACGGTAAACTAGTTATACTTTATTTGGAATTTCATTATTATAAATTTCATTTATTTATATATGAATTATGAAATAGTTTTGTTAATATAAATTTAACTGATGTCGATATTATTAGATTCATACAGATTCTTTACTAAATTTTCAACCTACATTGCTGCATGATTGTTACTTATATCGTCATATCTTGCAATTGATTTGATAGTAAACCTTCAATATTTTATTATTGAGAAAAAAATTGGAATCATTTCACTGTATGTGAAGTGCCATTTTCTACATTCTCAAATGAGTATACATCCTTTTGTAATTATTTTTTGATCTAATTGTATATGTAGAATTTTGTGAACTAATTGTTCATATTAACACTATATGGTATTTCATATATTATTTTTCCAAGTTAAAATCCATGGGAAAGCCCCTTAGTACTTTCATCATTTCGAGGATGGTACCCAGGGAAAAAATTGGAATATTCATGCAACAAGGTCAGTCAGCAACAGGGACCGAAGCCGTTACAACAATATGCTCATTATTGATTTAAATCCCCCTATAAGAATTCTCTACCAAGTTTCAGACCTTGCAAATTATCAATGTAACAAAACCAAAATTCCATACAAAAAAAAATAATTTGTTAGTTTATAAATAAGGAAGTCTTCTTCGGCACTTCTTATCTTGACGATGCATAATTATATATGTCCTAAAAAACCTAAGCTACAAAATTCTCATCATTAAGTTGGTTCTTTCTTACTTACGACTAATTTCTTTAGCTTTCAAAGATTATTGTATTTACATTTCATCTTTATCACATTCCCAATAGTATTGAAAATTATGTTGAGTTATATATTCATATATATATTATAAATATTCCTATAATACTTTCCTCCAATATTTAGAACTTCACCCAAATTGTCCCAAGGGGGATCTTGGATATTTTATATAACCTTTGTTTTTACCTTTATGCATATGAGGGTTGACAAGTGCTGGTCACTTTAGTCATGGAATAGTATTATTACTTTACTCATGGTAGTATTTAAAATTAAACCAAGATTACTTTAGAAAGCGGGTAATCCAAAAAGATCGATTAAACCTGTCTTAATATCTTTAAATCGAAAGTTGAGATGATTAGGGAATATAACATATGGCCACACCCACTAAAATATTGTTCGGACACTCCCGGTCTGGTCTCCTAATATTGGGCTACGTATGGAATTTAAATGGAAAACCCATTCCCGGATGTGACTCGATGTAATTTTTTTCAGAGTAAGGTACCAAATATTTATGGGCTCGAGGTCTCCTTGGTAAGGTGCGGAAGGAAAAAACGTTTTACAGATTATCGTTTTTTTCTCTGTATCTGCTCAGTTCTTGTTTCCAGGGTCTTAATTCACTGTAATATCCTTTCACTATACCTAGAATGTGGTCCACGAGAAATGGATTCCCATCTTCTGTATAGACGTTGCATCGACACTCTAGCCGTGTAAGATATTTATTTTTGACAAGGTATGCCTTTTTTGTCTTGGACAGTTGTCAGTATTCTTTCCCTGAAATTTGCGACGCAGAAAGGATTTATTTGTGTAAAGATTAAATAGATTTTTCCTTTATTATAAAGAAAACCCCATCCAGATTTTTTTGTAGCTGTTAGGTATCCTTCAGTTGTGTCATGTTGAGGTTTCTCTGTGGATTTAAGTAAATGATTTTTCTATTTACTATTTTTTTTCCAGAATTTATTCCAGTCAGAGTCATATAACGTTCTATTAGCTCTATGTAAGACTAAGATTATCCCTATCTTGAAGGGATTGTATGCTCTATGTGGAGGGGTCTTTAAAAAACTAATTTAGTATATTTTTCTCTTCCTTTGTTTTTATATAGATACTGCATATGTTTAGTTTTTCAACCAGGTATACTCTAATAGTTTATACCAAGAATAAAAGGAGCAGATTTCTATTTTTTGTTTGTACTTGTTTTATCTGAAATCTTTAATTATTAGCATAGATACAAGACTAAATATGGGTCTCTCATGACTATGCGAGGGAACCAATCAAGTTTTCCAGGTTTCCCTCTTCCTCCACATTCGGAATTCCTTCTATGAGCTCAGTTATCATGACCAATAATTTTATCAATATCCAAGTTTTTATGCAAGGAGGAAGACATACTCAACAGAGAAATGAAAAGTTGCTATACGCTTGTCATTAGTAGAGTTTATACTTCCATTGGAAATAACCAATTCAAAACCTAAAAGATAAGTGGTTAGAAAAATGCTCTAAATTTTTTGAATTCCTGTCCTTTTTGAATTATGTTTACATTAAATTTGATCTATTGTATGATTTATGATGAAATTTTGTGACTATGTCTTATAGATACCCAAGTATTGCCATAGAGTTACCATGAGACTCTACTTGCAAATAGGTGGTCGGGTTCTTTTTGGACCGCTTATCTCCTAGCTCTATATTCAATCCAAGAGTGTTGGGCTTGAGTACTCTGTTCTCGTCTAAAATTCCAAGTCTGATAATACATTTAAAGATTTATTATTTGAGAAATCACAGATTTCTTACTGCTTATTCCAAAAGGCATATGTGTTGGTACTCCACAATACTTTTGTAATTAGATTTATCTTATTACTAATGCAAGTAATTTTCCTTCATCTTTATATAGAGAAACATTGTACTTATAGTCTCGATATAATCTTTAAAGTAGAACTTTCCATTCCAACATGCTCCTTTATTGAAAATGAAAATAGTCGAGTCCTCTTATTCCTACTATATCTCTACAACATGTTGTGGAGGATGGTACTAATACACAAAGAGTTATTTCCAATTGTTTAAGGTTTTCATTTTGTCACATACCCAAAATTTCCATCATACGTTTTTATTTTTATTTGTTTATGTACTATTCATAGTAACCCTATAATCACAGACTTCTTGTTATTTCCTTGTACGGAATTGATGAACAAACTTTATTATTTGTTATTTTCTATGTTGATATCAATTATGATTACTAACAAACATGATGATCATTGGATTTAAAACTTAGGGTAACCAATTAATCGAATGATACAAATTACATTATGTCATGGGTGATTCTTTATTTCTAGTGATAACCCTATTTTCCATTATAAACATAAGGGGAAGGTTATCGAAACTATGCTATTAGAAATAACCCTATAAAAAACACATATCAATTGTTTTAATATTAAATCGAGTGTGCATGGGATAAATTCTTGAGACTAAAAGTTAGAACAAAACTCGAGCTATGGTAGTTGACATAAAGTCTCTCATGAAATATAGGTGTATGCTCCTGATTAACTGGCCTCTATACTTTTCCAGACCTTGGTTTCTACTACTCAACCCTTCATACAAAATTCAAGACAAGATTAAATTCAACCATTCCTTTCACAAACATTCTTAAATTTCTGGCAGTAGTTTGGTATGTGAAACGTCCAACTTAATTAATGGATAACTGTCAGGGTTGATCTCCACCAATCAATAGATACATGTGTTATCTGGATCTATTGACAACGAAGGGAAGGTACATATCGATACATGCAAGGGTTAATGTTCCAAGGAACAAAAGGTACAGGCTACCGACCCTATCCCTACTCTTTGCATCTTCTCTGTAGAAGAGTGTGCCTCTTGGTGCGAAGGCACTACTCTAGGCGGCCTTCCCCACTGTAAGTTTTTCCCATGCATATTTTAACAATGTTAAGCGACCATTACTCCTTAGTTTACTAGCAAACATTGCACTGTCAAAATTCAAGGATGGATGTAGGTGCCCAAGATCTCCTCTCCTAGTGCTTCCATTCTCATCCTCTTGCCGTTCAGCTTGTAGACCCACTTGCAACCTACAGTTTTTCTGTCTCTTGGAATTTCTACGAGGTCCCATGTGGCATTCCTCTCTAATGCATTTATTTCATCCTTCATTGCTTACTTCCATTTATCACTGTTAGAACCCTTCACAACTTCCTCAGAGAATGAAGGTTCATCATCATTAGTACTTAAAGAAACCGATGAAAAAAAATTAACCTACCTTCTTGGAGGATTTCTGACTCGCGTAGATCTGCTTAGGGAAGTTTATGGCTCATCCACATTCTATTTATTGTTATCATCAACCATGTCTCCCTCTGTAGGAAGCTCTTCATGAACATCTTCAAAAATGTATTCATGTTCACTTTCATCTGTATTTGAGCTAGTTTCAAACTGAATCTGTTGATACTTAGGTACTTCTTCCTATTTCATTTGAACATATATCTCTGATTTGATGAGAGATGATTCATAAAATATTGCATCTCTGTTAATGGTGATCTTCTGGGTAGTAGGATCCCACAACCTATACCCCTTAATAGCATCACCATATCCAAAAAAGATAAGCCTTTTTTTATTTTGGATCTAATTTAGAACGTTGATGTTTCGAAATTAGAGCATAGGCTTCAAAACCAAAAACTTTAATATTAGAATAATTATAAGAGTGACCTTTCCATACCTCTTTAGGAATCTTTCACTCTATTGTTGTTGATGGTGATTGATTCACCAAATAACAAGTTGTAGTTACTGCTTCTGCCCATAGTTCCTGCTACAAATTAGCGTTACTAAGCATACTCCTTTCTCTTTCTAAAAGAGTCATGTTCATGCGTTCAACCACTCCATTCTGTTAAGGAGTGTAGGCAGTGGTTTTATGCCTATCAATACCAAACTCCTTGCAATAGTTCTCAAATTCCATTGATGTAAATTGACCACCATTATAAATTCTTAAGAATTTAATGGACCTACCAGTGCTCTTTTCCACTAAATCTCTAAACTGCTTGAAAACAGTCAAGACATCAACCTTTCTTTCCAACATATAGACCCAAACCTTCCTATAGAAATCATCTATAAAAGTTAGAAAATTATATTATGATCCTCCATACAAAATAGTAGGGGATGGTCCCTAAACATCAGAATGGATATAATCAAGGATTCCTATGCGGGTGTGTCTTCCGGTTTTAAATGTCTGCCTATTTTGTTTTCCATAAATACAGTTATTGAATAAATCTAACTTTAAAGGATTTAGACTAGGAAGTAACTTGAGATCAGATAACACCTTTAATACTTGTTCGCTCATATGGCCCAATCGTTGATGCCACAATCAAACAGAATCACTGTCGTTCTCAGATACCATTGTCATGTGATTTGACTCAGTTCTTCCTTCTAACAGAAATAGGTTACCAACCTTCTTCACTTTCATAACCATTATGATTCCTTTGCAGACTTTCATAACTCCACCTCGAACAATACTCTTATATCCTCCTGTGTCTAAGACTCCCAATAAAATTAGGTTCTTTCTGAGCTCAGGTACATGTCTCACATCAGTTAGTATTTTACCAATTCCATCAAACATCTTAATTCGAATGCTACCAACTCCCACAACTTTACATTATATATATCATTTCCCATGTAAACTATTCCATCATCTATATACTGGTAAGTAATAAACCAGTGTCTATGAAGACACATGTGATTTCAAGCAGTAGAATCTAATAACCATTGTTGATCATGACGTGAACCAATACTAATTGATAATACTTCACGAGTCATACTTGAACCTGTCTCAGTTGCATTTTCTTCCTTCATCTCTTTTGGAGGGTCATCTTTGGAGGCTTGTTGTCTCTTCCAACAACCCTTCTTCATGTGTTTAGATTTGCCACAAAACCAACACTTAAGCTTGTTCTTTTTTCCCTTCGACTTTGACCGAGAGAAATCCTTCTGACTGTGTCCTCTTTCTTTAGGTCTGCCTCTGACCATGATCACCTTAGATGTAGAGGTTTCTATATTGGATTTCTTCCTTGTTTCCTTAGACAGTAAAGCTCCAACAATATCATCAAACTCAATACTTTCTGTTGAACTGAAACTAATAGAGGTAAAAAAGTGATACCATGACGTGGGAAAAGAATACAATAATTTAATTGCCTTATTTTCATATTCGAATTTCACTCCCATGCTATCCAACTGGACCAAAAGAGTATTAAAAGTATTTAAATGATCAACTATTTTTGTACCTTCCTTCATGCACAAACTGTACAATTACCTTTTTCAGGAAGATCTTATTCGTTAAGGATTTCATCATATAAAAGCTTTCTAGCTTCGTCCATAAACCGACTGTTGTCTTCTCCGAGACAATGTTGAACAAAGCATCATCGACCAAACATAGGTGTATGGCACTCAATTATCTCGCATCGATCTCATCCCGGTATTCATCTGTTATGGTCGCGGGTTGTTTTTCTTTTCCCAAAAGCGCCTTGGAATTTATATTGGTGGCCTTCCTGGTCGAATTGCATGGTTAATGCCTTAAAATCCATGAGAATGGTGCCCAAAGTTATTATCTAGTATTCACCCAACACAATGTCACAACCACCCATGTCGATAGAAAACATATGGGATTTTAGGTGGCAGTCACCGATTTGGAGACACACATTTTCACAGTGCCCTCCATATTTCATGGAACCACCATTAGCAATCATGATTTGGAAATTGTTGACAACATGGATGTAGCAATGAGTTTCTTGGGCAATGCGACGATGAATAAAATTATGGGTGCTTCCACTATCAACCAAAATGATGACCTTCTGATGCTTGATGTAACCGATTAACTTGAGGATTTGGGGAGCGGAAAAGCCAGTGAGAGCATTGAGGGAAATGACGGATTCTATTTTGGGAGGGTCTGAGGGAGGGGTTATGTCAGGGATTTCAGGTGACTCAAACATAAGGGGAGTTTCAACATCCTCTTCTGAAATATCCTCATAGATGGACATAAAAATATTTTGTTCCTTACACTTGTGGCCCATGAAATATTTGTCATCACAATTATAACAAAGGCGTTTGAGTTGGTGTTCATCCATTTCAGCCTTGGTCAATTTTTGGATCTTTATTGGGGTGGAGGGAGTAGTGGGAGTGACGGGTTTAGGGTGAAGGATAAAGGAGGGTTTTCAGTTTTGAGATGATACAACCTGTTGTGCTTCTTCATCTCTTTTCGTAGCCTCCACCCAAGTCGAGGGTCGAGCCATGAGGACATGAGCCTGAATCTCCTCCTTGAGGCCAATGATAAAACACTCTCGAAAGAAAGGATCAGTCATGCCCTCTGTTCGAAAAGCCAGGCGCTCAAAGGCAACTATGAAGTCTTCTATTGTTCTGGATTGTTTCAACTTTGTCAAATGACCCAAATGGTTGGTGTCTGTGTCAAAGCATTCACAAAGATCAGTCACAAATTGGGTCCAAGCAATATACCCTTGAAGGGAAGTTTTTCTCCATTTCCACCATTGCCAACGTTCTTGATCTAGATGGAGAACACCATACCGGAGTTTGGCCAAGTCATCTGTGATGTCGTATAAAGAGAAATAATGTTCCATTTGGGTTACCCAACTAGTGGGGTCCGAGCCATCAAATTTGGTCACATCCACCCATGGAAGGCATAGGTCACGTTGAAAGTGATGGTTCTGAAAGGTATGGGAATGGGAGGAATGTTCGCCTTCAGTCTTTGGAGGTTCTTCAGAGAAATGGTCATCTGTAGGGATCTTCAGTTTGGTGCAAAGGGATGCAAAGACAGATTCAAGTTGGGTGGTCATTTCTTGTTTGACTTTGTCCATTGAGGACTGCATGGTTGTATTTATGGTCGTATTGATGGATGAATCGATGGAGGCAACAGTAGCACTGAGTTGTTTCACTTCTTTTTTGGTTTTGAGGAAACCAAATTGCAAGGTGTTGAAGCAATTTTCCAAATCTTGGCTACAGGTATGGGCCATGAGGATGGGTGAACTGAAAAGGGGAGGGTGGGGTCAAAAATTTTGCTAAAAAATGATATGGATGAATGTGATAAGGGTAGAGAGATGAATCCAATGGAATAGGTCTCAAATAATGGTGAAACAATTTCCGGACTTTTCTATAGGTTCGACTTGGGAACTTTTCCTTATAACCTCTCTACTCGTGATTAAGAAAGATGATATAAATATGATATCTTGTGGTAAGTATAAATTAGGAGTTTGTAACAAGATTTTTATAACAGAGTTTTATAGCAAGTTTTATTACACAGTTTTCATAACTGAGTTGACAACAGAGTTGCATGACTAGGATCCCTTCTTCCACCAAGAAATTATATAGAAAGCAGATAATTTTTTTTTATTTTTTATGGTAAATATGAGGTTCATTACAATTGATCTCAATCTATTTCAACTTATCATGGAACATCGAGTTCTCTGAGATCTTCACACAACTATGGTTATCACAATATATCATGATTGAATCTAACACCTGATCAAACAGTCCAGAAACTAGCTTATATAGCCACACTGCTTCCGTACAATAATCACAAGCTATAATATCCTCTACTTATACAGTGATGAGTTCCAAAAAATTCTATTCTCTTCTAGCCCATGATATCATAGCAGATCCCAAACTAAGACACATACTAGAATTACTTTTTCTATCATCTGTACTCCCTGTCAAATCTGAATCAACAAATCCATGCAACTTTACTTCATTGTTTGAGGAATATCTCAAACCATACATTATCGTCCCACAAAGATATCTCAAGATATTCTTGGCAACCACCCAATTCTCTTGTCTAGGTTCCATCTGAAACTAGCTCAACATGTTCACAACAAAGCATATGTCCACCCAAGTATTTACCAAATACATCAAGAAGCCAATCAACTATTGGTACAAGTGTTGATATTTTACATATGCAACTAGAAGTTATAGTTCTTATTTATTATTAAAATCATTTAGCACATTATATGCATATATAATATAATTGAAAGAGAGGCAATAATAGAAACAAGAGAGACACAAATATTATCCCGGGAAACCCTTTAGGGGGAGAAAACCCAACAAACTTCCTCAATATAGATTAGCCAACCAAGAACATTGCTTCAATCCAAGAGAGAACTAACAAAGTGTAAGATCATCCTCTACTCCTTCACTAGAAAAGAGTAGCACACCACTTAAGCAAGATGAATCCAAGAGATAGAACAAAACCCTCCTTGATGTCACACCTAGCTGCAACAACTTGTCGTCCAAGACTTACACACTTTTCCTCTTGCTACAGAGCTCATGAGTGAATGAATAAGTGAGTTTCTAGCCTCACTTATAAATAGTAGTAGGGCCTCCCTAAATTAGGTCTCGAATGACCTGTCACTTTTCCCTTTTAATTTACAGTTAATTGTCAAGGCACATTACAATCGACTTTTACAAAGGCATAATAGGGTCAATTTTTAGAAAGGCCCAATAGGGTCGTCTTAACAAATATAATATAATAAAATTCTTTAGGGTTTGTCTTGGTCAAATACGATAAGGATATATTCCTAAGATACTCAATATTCAACACTCCCTCTTAGTAAGGAATGTATTCTTCTTGTCATATTCATTGTCACTACTTATGTGTTATAAAAATGGGATCACGGAGCAATAAAATAAAACAAATGCGGAAATAAAATACAGAAGATATACAATACAATATAGACACAAATATACATGGTTCACCCAGTGCAGGCTACATCCACCAAACAAATTTCCAAGTGCTTCCTTTATTATTATCCAACAATTGAAGGGATACAACCTATAGAAAACCCATTGTAACTTCCTCTTCTTTCTTTCACAGTCTCATATCTCGAGACAAAATATTCTCTATCATCCGTAGCCACAATACATTTCCCTCATAAGAGAGGGTTTCCTTCTAGGGAAAAAAAACCTAACATAACTTCTACTGTTAGATATGTGACCTTATAATGAACGATCTAGGTTTACAATGAAATTACAATATACTTTTACAAGGCACTTTTTCCTTCTGGGGCTTCGCCCCCAAACCCCCGTCGGGGCCCGCTTGCCCCCAGACCCTGCAGGGGGGTAACCCACCCTACACTCCCCCGTGTGGATGAGTGTACATTTTTCTTGGGTGTAAATTATTCATGGGTTATACACACGACTGAAAACAAATACCTCTGAATCAGGAAGATAATCAAGCTCCACAACCAACAATCTCCCACTTGGAGACTGATCTCAACAACTCTAATGCTATTGTATATGTTGGACTATGAACCTTCTTGGACCTGGAAAATTTATCATCTTCATATTCATGCTTGAAGACCAACTGAAACTGAGAAAGAACTTAGTTTCTTTGTAACATCCCTGACCCTCTAAAGACCAGGTAATTCTACCAACACAACCTTAACTTAGCCTTTAAAGTTATGATACCATATTGTAACATCTCCAACCACCCACAGGTTGGGGAATTCCACTACTGTGGAATATACACTTATATATATAATATTCATTAAATCAAATTAGCAAATTTAACATAGAGTTACTGCCATCATACAGACTTAAATAGAATTAACATCAATTCATAGATGCAACGCAATACATGAAAACATACAAGCATCACATACATGAATTTTAATTGAAATTAAACACATGATGATACTTATCTTTGAAACTATAGTAACTCCACCAACTATGTGCAGACCTTCCATGAACCTCTTAGCCATAGACCACACTGCTCATCATGCTCAACAATGGGTCACCCCCGAGCTGGGACTAAGCTCCACCAAGGGAAAGAGAATACTAGACTATGTTGAGGTCACAGGAAACTACACAATGTAACTAGAAGTATTCTCTCCAAAAGCCTTTTTACACCCACTATTCACGGAATCTCATTCCCCACATACATGTTCCACCCGAGAGTATACACCTTCACAAGCACAGTCCATCGGTTTCTTCGCCTCCCTCTCTGGGCCTTAGCAACACGACAAATCAAGAATTCTCAGAGCTCCATAGCTAGTGATGGACTCTTTATGGGAGAAAACTACTTCCCAACAAACTCTGTCATCTAGAGAGAGTTGCTCACAGGCTTGAAAACCTCCCTCTTCAACCAAAACCATCTCTCACCTAGAGAGAGTGTTGCACACAGTCCTGACAACCTGCTTCTTCAAATCTGTTCCAGCACAATAATGACAACAACAATGGTTCAACACTCATTCACATAGGGATCACATCAACATCAACAGATGGGCATGGTACCATGGGCGGCAACAACCTACGCTAAAACACAACATGAATAAGGTGATTAACCAGGTTTCAGGTTCCTTAGGAGACACAAAACAACTCGCGAATTAACTACGTGGCCACAATATCCCACAGTTATGACATCACATGGCTCAGACAAATATGATATACTCGGACTTCCCCGGAGACACAGATCAATCCATCATTTTTCCACGGGTTTTAGGGTGTGTGACTAGGAACACAATGCAAATGCAGAGGCAGAGGAAAAATGGGTTTAGAATCCCCAGATCCTAATGAACTCAGGCAAAGGAAGACAGAATGGGAAGCAAACCCAAAAGCATTGGATTTCCCAACTATAAATGCATGCATCTAGGTGGACGCTTGTCTTCCTAGAGCTGCATGAGTTCCACTTAGCACACATTCCCTTTACAGGAACTTAGGAAAACACTCAATATGTCTACCTTAGCTTTAAGTAAATAATAATAAATTATTATCCCCTTTAGAGGTAAGCCCCCTAGCTTAGCCCCTAGGCCCACACACTTAGCCTCCTCCCTTACCCAACCTTGTGGAAGCTTAGTCCCCCATCAATCTTTCTTTGTGGTCGATTTGCACACAGTGATGTTTATATTTTATCAATGATCTGAATAATTACATATACAAAATCAAGCTCCTAGCCTTTAACACCTAGGCTCTCCGACCTAATAACAAAATAAGCCTCCTAGCTTATTATAACTCGGCTCACCAGCCTGCAAAACATGTTTACAATTTATAAATACAACTAGGGATCTTCCTTGGGGATATTACAATCCCCTCCCCTTATTTTTGTACTGTCCTTAGTGCAACTTTCACACAACATCAACAAGATTTCCAAAATATTCAAAAAGATGCGGGTATTCTGCAAACATAGCATCTTCATGCTCCCATGTCGTATCCTCAGGACCGTACTAGGTCTATTGGACCTTTACAAGCCATATGGATCAATTCCGGAGCTTCTTGCCTTTCCTGGTCAAATATCCGCACTAGATGCACTTGCAAGACACCTTCTTGCTCCACCTGGATCACATTCCAATCTATTGCATGATTAACATCAAGTATATATTATTTACGCAATGAAATATGAAACACATTATGTA
>ML780568.1:372969-383229 GCA_009831015.1 Picea engelmannii | reverse complement strand
ATATATATATATATGTATATGTATATGTATATGTATATGTATATGTATATGTATATGTATATGTATATGTATATGTATATGTATATGTATATACATACAATTCTAATATCATTATAACCTGTATACAACATACACAATACACAATAATTAGAGAATTGTACTAATCTTTTTATTTGAGAAGACCTGCCACCCTTGAGCAGGGCTATGACTCCATCGGGGCAATGGCCTCCCAGGATAGCCACAGTCCACAATCCATATCCACATGGTATAGTCCAAGGTACCAAACCTCAGAAACACTCCAACCATTCAAACCTCAGCAACACTCCAACCAATGGTCTCTCATTCCCCACATGTCTATCCCACCCCAGGAGTCTACACCTTCACTGTCACACATTACATCAACTGCTACACCTTCCTTTTTTGGGCTTCAACAATAGGCCGGCTCAAGAAGTCTCAGAGCACTATGGCTCTCGGAGTTCCAACTGCCCTCATATATTTCTAATCAACATCTTCTTGATCTACTCTTTGTAATCAACATTCTAACTTTAATCAATATCATCTCATCTACATCACCCACATTCAGTTATCATGAGAAAAGATAAAATAATTCATTTAGGAACTCCAACCTAGTTCAAAAAGAAAATCATTTTTTTCCCCAAAACAAGAAACTCCATTTCATAATTCATCTTCGATGTTGTCATATTATGAATGCATCCATCCTTGTGGTTTTCCACAGGCACCAAACTGCATACCATTTTTCATGTAAAGATTCCTCTTGCATATAACCAACAAATTGTCAGTATTTTCTGTACATCATAATTCAACATGTACAACACCATATGCAATGATATTAGAATTTCCCACACCTAGCAATTCAATCAAAATTTCCAAACAACTTGAACAAATAGAATGACTTATCATTCTATGCATATGCATGTTCATAATTAATAACAGTAGGTTTATTATTTCAATTTTCTGAACATAAAATTTTTTGTAGTCTCTATTCCTGTGACTACCTGGCTTGCAACTTTCTTGTTGCAATGTTTAACAGTTCTTGAAATGTTCTCAACTTCGTGAGTTACCAATATTTTAGCCATTGGTATAATTATTTCCATGCAATAATATATAAGCATGTACTTACAAAACATGTTCAACCATTGCATTTAGTATACAATTCTATCACTTACTATGCATGAGTGCAATTCTCAATGCATACTTATTCAATGCACCTTGGATTGAATTACATAGTTCTCTTTATCTTAGTCATGTATCTCACTATCGATGAGTTGGAATTATGGCCAATGTGTTGACACGTTCTCCACACACTTCCTATTTTTTTCCCAATTAATTGGATTCCTTCCTTTTCAACCCGAACACTACACCAAGAATATAATTATGTGGTGTTCATTAGTGTTAGCAAAAAGGTTGCAGTCCTAGTTTTATTTAAAGGTAGGAATCTTTTAGTACCTTTGTGGCTCACAGCCTTTCCATATACATACCTTGACATATCTAACCATGCCCTTGTCTCATACATGACTAGCTTACTGGCATTCATCCCTATAAGAAGTTCTTATCTTTTAATTTTCTTTGGATACTACCCCATAACCAAATTAACATAACATTCTACTATGTCTGTGTGTGCATTCATAAGATAAAAAGATTTAAATTAATGCAGGCCTCCAACATTTACCACATCCAGTGGTATGCATTCAATAATATAATCATGTGATTTTATATAATAACTCTGGTTGAGGAAATTCTTACCTAAATTTACTTTCAACAATTATGAGAAAAGAGTGATAAAAACTCACACCTGCATGACTTCCATTAATAAATTTTACACTACCTGAATGTCTGATGGAAATATAAGATTTGATGCTTCTTTTATCAAACTTCTAAACAACTATTCATCTCTTTGTTGCTTCTCTCCTTATGTAACAACATCAGCAACAACACTTGAAAACATGCAAGAATTCTTTCCTCTCACTGACCCAACCAACCATAATCATACTAGCTTCCACATAAAATGCAACAACTTCTTTCCCATATGCAACTTTTCCTTGTTGAACCCAAAAGTGTTCAATTCTTCTCAGATTCCTGAATCTTCTTGTTCTCTCATTGTAGTCACTGTACATGAGTATTTCTTACCTGAGCACTTTTGACGTAGTGCCCCTACTTCCACGGGGTATGCTGACCTACTGGTCAAAGGATATTTCAAAATTATGAGTCGCATTGACTCTCCAGGCTCGTGATTGAACCCAAAACAATTATATGCAGGTCTCCTTTCCTTCTGTGTGTAGGTCCTGACAGACTCACAGGCTATTCCTGCGCGCTTCCAAAACTCCAAGTTTTTGGTGCTAGCCCCTTTTTCATTAGCCCTTTCCTGCATAAGACCGTGGGCTATGACCTCATGGAAAACTGTGGTTGCGGGCATGGGCAAGAGTGGTTTTAGGCCAACCCACTTTTCTCCCCGCAATCCACCTCCAACTTCCATGTATCACTTTGTTAAAACTATGGTATAAATTATGTCCTCCTCTCAAATTTTTAACATCCAAGCAAGTTTTGGCCCCACAATCCAACTCGTCCGTCGATCTCAAATCCCTTGGAGATGATCCACGATCAACGGATGCTATCTATCCTCCTTCCAAACATGATCCTATATCTACAGGATCTACCACCATGTAGCTCCCTTCCAAATTAACAGTTATAGTTGATTTCGTCTCTCCATCCCTTGGGAGTTTCAAGTCTCAACTATCTGTTTTTCCTGTATGGAAATATTCCAGAGTGGAAGATCTATTGACACCTGTCCTCAACAATTGGACAATTATGATGAAATCTGGCTCTCCGACCTTCAGGAGTTCTCACATCTCCACACACACAAATATCTAGAGTGAATTTTCCCAAAGTGACAGATCTTCTGCCATGCATCCTCTCTAAATCAATGGCCCTGATACTCTTCGGGACTTTGGCTCTTTCCAACCAAGACCAGATAAATGGTCCTTCGACCTCCTCCTCGATCAATGATGGAGATCTCCTTTAGGACTTCAACACTTTCACCCTCTACTTTCCTCCAGAGCGCTCCATACTCGGAGTTCCAGATCTGGTGCCACATGTCTACTTTTAGATCAACGACCAAGATTTACTTCGGATGTTTCTCCTCCTCCTTGTCCACAAACTTCCAAAGTTGTGGATCTTACACAACCTGTCCTCCTTGATGATGGACAGTCCCAAATCACTTCGAGACTTTGGTACTTTGACAAGTCCACTCTGCTATGCACACAAGGGTTAAGTCTCGTGCACTTACCTCCAGATCCAACGGTTGATGGTCCTTCGAGCTTAGATCCAATAGATGGGATTTGTTCGCCTCTTATGCGCTTCCTTTGTTCTGTTGGACATTGATCTAACAGTCCAGGATCCTCTCAAAAACTGATTTGATGACTGTTGTCACTCCGTCTCTTGAGATTTTAACTTCTTCCACCTTGGAAGATTTTGTCAGTGTTCAAAGGCTTTAGCCTTTGACCTATCTCCTGCGATTCCACCTCCTGGATCTCGTCTTCACTCTCATAAGCGTTATCTATTATGAGATTTAGGACTTAGAATGAGTCTGTCACCCACACACTCCTTGTGTTATCTCTTCTGATCTTTTTGATTTAGTCAGTCTCCTAAGGGTCTCATCCCTTCTATTTCCTTTTAAAGGAAAACTTCTTGCCCTCCTCGCAACCTTCTTCTCAAAACACACCATGATGAGCATTTTCTACAGAGTTCTCAACAACTCTATCAGTATCTTCCTCTTATACTCTTCTCCCTGAACCCAATAAAGATTTCCCTCTGTGCACACTTGAACTTTCTCGATGCCCACCTGACAAAGCCCTACAGAATCTAGTGCATTTGGGTCAAATTCTGATGGTGCATTCAATGTAATTGCCACTTTATATTGTCAGGAGAATGAAAAACATTATACCCCCTCAAATGTTGTTTCACAAGACGTCATTGTTACGATGCCATAGTTTTCATCTATATTGCGACATTTTATGTGGACACGTGTCATCATGAACTCGACTATTCAACCCCCATAGAGACATCGTAAGACTGACGTCTTGGGCATGGCAAGACCAACGTCTTAGAAGTGGCAAGAGAGACATCCTCAAGGTGGCAAGAGAGACATTTAAAAGGTGACAGGAACGACGTTGTAAAGGTGGCAAGAGAGACGGTTTGGAGGTGGCAAGAGTGGTGTTTTAAAGGTGGCAAGAGAGACGTTTTGGAGGTGGCACAACCGACGGGAAGATACGGTTTGGAGGTGGCAAGAGTGATGTTTTAAAAGTGGCAAGAGAGACGTTTTGGAGGTGGCAAGAGTGACATTTTAAAGGTTGCAAGGCCAACATTTTAGAGGTGGCAAGACCGACGGGAAGATGTATCATCTCTGACATGGTTTCTATGGGAGCAACACTCTTGGATGTGGCAAGAGTGACATATGGGAGGTGGAAAGAGAGACATCCTGGAGGTACCAAATCCAACATGGTTTCTATGGGAGTGACAGTGTTGGATGTGGCAAGAGTGACATCTGGGAGGTGGAAAGAGCAACGTCCTGGAGGTACCAACTCCGACGTGATTGCTATGGGAATGACATTCCAAGATGTCGCAATAGTGATGGTGTTGTAGGTATTTAAGAAAGAAATACAATATCAATATCAAGACCTACGAAGCAAACAAATAACTCTAGGCAAGGAACTGGTGACATACTAGAGGGTCTGAAGATGTTAATTGTTGATTTCTTCTTGGAGTAATTCTTCCTATAATTATGATCATACTCGTTGCTAATTTGAAGAATGTGAGCCCCTCCATTAATATGTATGCATCCCTCTTCGATCCATCACAAAATATTAGTATGTCATCCACAAAGAGTAGATGGGTAATGACTAGCCCATTTGATATTTTGATACCAGAGAAACATTCTCCCACCTTTGCCTCGGTCAAAAAATGGCTTATGCTTTCTGCTACAAGTAGAAAGAGTAGGGGAGATAGCGGGAAGCCTTTTCAAACTCCCCTCTCTACTTGAAACAATTATATGGTTGAACCATTGCTTAAAATGGAAAAGGAGACCAAGTTTAGGCATTCCACTGTCCAGTTGAAAAAATACAGTCCAAAGCCCAGATGTATCAGAAGCATTCTGATGTATAACTAGTTCACCCTATCGAAGGCTTTGGATAGATCTAGTTTTATCATCACTTCTCTCATCTTATTTAGTTTGATGTTGTGAAGACCTTCTTGTGCTACTCCGATCGCTTCATGAATTTTTCTTCCTTCAGGAAAGCCAAATTATTCCCCCAAGATGTGTTTTGAGAGGATTACTTTCAGTCTTCCACTGATAACCTTGGAGATAATCTTGTACAAATAATTGAAAAGGGAGATAGGCTGAAAATCTTCGAAGGAGGTCGAGTTATCTGTCTTAGGTATTAGTTCTATGAAAGTAGCATTGATATGATTGTGTATATGAACCTTTACCCTTGATTCTTCGATTACCTACAGTAGGTCAGGTCCCATAACGTCAAAGAATCCCAAGTAGAATTCGATTGGCCACCCATCTGGGCTAGTGCTCTTCCCTTTTTGGAAAGTGTGTAGGACTTCTATCAGATCTTTTTTAGTAACCAGGCTCGTTAAGTGTCCAACTGCATCCTCTTCAACAAATCTGGGGAAAAGCTGGGCAACGTTTATAATTTCTGCAATAGAGAACTCCTCCTGGGCTTTGTAAAGTGTCTTAAAATGATTAATTCCCAAGTCGGATAATTCATTGTACTTTGTTATTTCCTCCTCCCTCTGATTCCATAGGCTCCAAATGGTGTTGGCCATTTTACAGACTTTGGCAAAGGCCTAAAAGTATATTGTGTTTTCATCTCCACAGGTTAGCCAGAGGGCCCGACTGTTTAGCCTCCATTGTACTTCTCTTTCTTCCAGGATGACCCTGTGGCATTTTTCCAAGCCATATAGGAGGTCTTTTTTTTCCTAGCTATGATAGCCCTGGCCAGTCCCATCTTTTAGTTCTATTAGTTTCAATTAAATATCCTTCATATTTTGTTCATCCTTTTGTTGTTTTATTTTGGCCCACTTCTTAGTTTCTTGTTTGAGGCCTTTTAGGTTTTCATCAAAATGAACAACTGCTGGAGTCTGGGAGTGTTATGGTATTTTCACCCATAAGTCCTTTACTAGTTCCAGAAAGGTTGGATCTATTATCCATCCCTCTAAGAATTTGAAGGGGCTAGTCTACATTCTAGAGGAGGTCCCAAATTTGAGCAATATCGGATGATGGTATGATTCTCCCCCAAAAGTTACCCATTGTTGAACTAGAGTGGCCAAACCCCCTGAGCATCCTCAAGCATCTACTGCTGTGAACATCCAACCTGAGAGTAAGAATTCCAAGATCTTAACCACTACTAAGTTGTCCCCTAGAGTTTCTTGCAGTAGAATGACATCTGGAGAGAATTGTTCAACCAATCTTCGTAAGGAATTTCAACATTGATCAACAAAGTGAGAGTGGGATTCATTGAATCAATTTTTCAACATGTTAATAAATAAGAGGGTTGAGTTTGTTGTAGGTATGTCAAACAATCTTCCCATAACAAGTATTGGATCTTATAAGCCTGAGGAGAAAGTTACTTTTTGGTTTCTTGGAAACTATATTTATGTATATATGAGTAGTGTTTCAAAAATGATGGTTTTGTTAGCCAACCTATATAAGGTTTAAATTTTGTTGTGCAAAGGAATTGTCCTCTAAACAGTCTATAGTGAATATAATGATGTTGGCCAAAAGAAACAAAATTTCCAAATCAATGGCATCCATGATTAGGTTGTAATATGGAGGTCTAGGATTTGTAGTGTTATTCCTACTCTACCACATCACAAAATAGTGAACAAAATATAAATGAAAAACAATACCCTCGTATACCGGTTAGAAAATTAAAATGAGGCAAGGATGAGATGAGATGATATATAGAGTGGGTTTGTATTGATATTTGAGTATAAATATGAATGAATGAACTTCTCTTGGTTTCGAGAATAATTTATTCTCTACTAAAAAAGGCCAACCATGTGAAGGTGAAAGCTCATATGGCCCCTCCCCCCCCTCGCATCACTCTCAATTCCCCAATACCCAATATATAAAATAGATAACAAACAAAAGAAACATATTAATCAGGCATAGAAACTACTAGAACAAAAATGAAATAAAACTTAAAAACATGTAATTAACCCACATAATTAAAAAATATTTAAACAAAATAATAATTCATACAAATTAAAATATCTAGTTACGCACCTCATCGACCAACGCAACATTTGTATTATCCTTCTTCTATATCTTCTTCTTGATCATCCAACTCAATATCTGTATCAACATCTGGTTCATAAACATTGTTGAAATTATTGATGATATCTTCATCATCATCATCAATGTCATTTTCGATCATATCTTCATTGATATCATCATCAATAACCGACACATTGTCTCCTATGCCTATTTCATCTTCTATGTCTTCTACATCTGTCAACCCATATTCTTCCTGCTCTAGCTCTACATCATCTTCTTCTTCAATATCATCTTCCTTATCTACAATATACGTTACTGGCCTTCCTCTTGGATCATGTCTAAGAACAAATGATGAATCTCTCTTACCTGGAACATTTGAGTAAAAGACTTGTTCACATTGACTTGGAAAAACATAACAGTCATTTGTTTTTTCAAACACCGTTGTTTTAGTCATCGAAAATCCGTTAGCATGTTGAATAATGGTTCTTTCCTCATCATTTTCATGCATTCGTAACCTATGCCATTTGACATAAAACAAAATTAATTGGAAGGAATTAAAGTCACACTCAATTATATCATTCAAAAACCCATAGCATCTATTTTCATATTCTCGAGGATGTCTATCACTCATAGAGGAAACATTAGTGATTTGGAATACTACAGTTATCCCACTATCTAAAGTTTTTCTGGTTTCATTCAAGTGTTTGATGAGAAATTTATGACCATTGCACCACATAGCCTTGTGGTGTTTCAACTGCAATATGTCAGACATGTAAAAGATGCATCGTCAATTAATAATAAACAAATTTATATAATTTGGAAAGTATAATATGAAGGAAACACACCTACAATCACATTAATATAATATAAAATAACTGAATAAAATGGGTGAATTTGCTTTCCTTTCCATCTTTCAAAGAATATGCTAAATCTATTTCCATGTGCATAACATTGAAATCTCCATTATGAAGAGATTCTCTAACCAATTCAGACAGTTCCTTCCATGATAACCTACCACCATGATGTTATTTACATCTATCAATCCATACCTTCATCTAGTACAGATTATTTGCAATGTCTAAATGTAATGCATCCCAATCTTGAGCAATTGATCGATCACAAAATCAAAATTCACCAATATTAAATATTAGTTATAACCATGTTAATATTAATAATAAATTATGACAGAATAAATATTAAATGATTTATATGATCATATACACAACAAAATGAAAAATTTACATTTATTAAAAATATCCACATTTTAATTACCTCTCACTTTCCTCATTGTACCTTTCACGAATAGTTGCTCCCTTTCAATTTTTTGGTGGAGTTCACATCCCAAATGCAATCCACTACATGCATATCTTGCACTACTAATTTAGGAAGAAACTGACTAATATACACCATGGATTCATATACCATATATGCCTCCACCATAGAACCCTCAGGACATGCTCTTTATCTAACCAAAGCCTTAAATGATTTCAAGTGCCTCTCCACCATCCACATTGAGCTTGTATGTATAGGTCCACACATTTCAATCTCCTCAACTTGGTGTATGAGGTAATGTTCTTGTGCATTGAAAAATGATGGAGGTAGATACTTCTGCATTTCACACATTAGTAAAGGAATTTCTCTCTTCCAATACTTTATATTATATTCATGGATTTCTTTCAATGATAACCATCTACAGATCATGACACAAGAAAATAGCATGTTTCAACAAAACATATAAATACATATTACATTACAAGTAAAACACATGTCATCAAGCAAAACAAAAAATTGATTTCTTTTTTCATATATATTGCAGCTACTTACCTCATGTATTTTCCAAGATCATATATAACTTGTTTGACATTGTTGTCAAAGTCGTTTGGGAGAGATAGGGGTAGAACATACTGTAACGATAAAAATGAATCGTTACTTGTTCAAAACTAGACAAAAAAATAAAAATATCAAAAAATGTACACGACCAATATATAAATATGGATACTAAAATGATTAATTACCTTAATGAAGGTATGTTAATCATGTGTTTTTACCCCACCAAATTCATCTTTCTTCATTAAGATATTCTTTATGTTTGAACAAAAACCTGTGGGAAATTTAATTTTTTGAATGACCTCTTTTATACCATTTCTTTGTTGCTATGTTAATAACCATGAAGGTTATTTTGTCTCCATCGTTATTTGATCAGATCACACTTTGCATTGCATGATTGGCTTCCCGAATGTCATTACAAATTTTGACAATTTTTTCTTTATCCCTCCTACCATCTATGATTCGTCATAATGTTTCTGTCACATTCTTCCCGATATGCATTGTATCAAATAAATGAACTATTTTTGGGTTCTTATAGTAAGGCAACCTCATTAATTGAGTGGGATAACATTTCATTCCTCATGGAAGCCTATTATTACTACCTTCACGATGACGACATTGATGAAGCATAAAAAAAATTAGAAAACTATTTATCAAATGCAATAAAATAAAATGAATAATTAAAATAAAATTTCAAAACATGATTCTATTTACGATACATAAACAAAATACATACCTTGAGGATTAATTCTTTTATATGACAAATTCCATAGGCGATGTGTCATTCTTTGTGGTTTTAGTCCAGTTTCTTGTTTCCCATTGAAAAGATTTTTTTCAGTAGTACGATACTTATGGTTCTTAGAAAGGAAGTTTCTATACTCATCAAACACCTCATTTCCTAAACTTTTTGATCGATAAGATTTCATCTTAGGACCTGTTGACGGGCAAACTTGACCATCTGTCAATTAGAAGAGTGAGTCTGGTCTGGGGTTGTCTAAATAACCCAAGCCGTTTGGTGTAACTCATTCTGATGGGTTTAATGCCTCCGTTAGCCAATCTAAAAAACCTAAAAGAAACAAATAAAAGAGAGAAATAACTAACTAATTACTAAACACTATATATATATGTAAACA
>ML780568.1:336599-366849 GCA_009831015.1 Picea engelmannii | reverse complement strand
TATGTTCTATTGTAACTGTAGTAGTTTTATTTAAGCAGAATATATACGAGTCTTGTTTATTTACATGATTTACAATATGCAAGTTTTAATTGAAACTTATGAAAATCAATGGAAAAATGATTGCTTCTATGAAGTAGATAAAGAAAGCATATAAAAATATTTATTGTTTTTCTTTTATAAATTTAAAGAATATTTCAAAAAAAGTTAATGAAACATGAACATGTGGATAGTGAAAGATGAACCATACATTCATTATTTCATTTATAAAAAACTTAACTAAATAACACACATAATAACCTGTCGCTAATCAACGAAACTGATATTTATCTTTTTGTGTTGTATGAGCTCCTGCCTGTACTGTTGTTAAAGGAAACCTATAACAAAAAAATACTATCACTTTCAGAATACATTCAAAGAAGTATTTGATATTGGAGTAAATTAATAACAACAGGAAGGCAACTAATTAAAAATCGTGTGATCTTAAGATAATCAATATTTAAGAACGAAAGAAAACTCAATTCTGGGTATTGATATTATCCATCATTTAACATTAGAAATAAATTCCATAATAATCAAATGATCGATTGATCACACATAAAAAAAATGGAATAAGAAATTATGGGCAACTTATAACATTTAACAGTATGAAAACACCATATGATGACAAGCTAAAGCTAAAATCAACCATAATAACATTTTCATAATACAAAAATAATTAAATAATTAAATGGAATAAATATCACATGAGTCTAAAACCAAAGATGAATTACTTTCCCATATTCTTTCTCAAAATCACATGCCCATATTGTAGTCCTAGAAGAATTGTTTTGGATAATAGACTCTTAAAGATTGGAAAAATTAATATAAAAATGATAATAATTAACCATGTATTGATAAAAAAGACTAAAGCTATTTAAATCAATGCATAATCAATTATTCAAAGAGTATGAAGATATTATATTAAAATAAAACCATTTTAGTTACAGAACAAAAGCCATTAAGCAACCCAGAATTCCATATTCTTCTTTAAAAATACTCGTCCATTATCCCAAAGCTTCCAGCCATCCATTACTCCATTTGAAAAGAAATAAAAAAGTTTATAAAAGAAATAATATACAAAATATAAAGGATTAAAATCCTCCTCTCCAATTCTTGAATCCCCATGGCTCTGATCTTTCTCATATATTTATAAAATGAATGAACAGTCTCGACGTCACTATTAATTTTTGCCACCTGAAATTTGCCTCTAAAACAGACCCAAATATCTCTCAAATCGTGAATTTGTTTGGGAAAATATCGACGAGGAAGGTAAATGGGCCCATTTTGGTTCTAGGGTTTCAACCATTTCTTCAAATTCCTCACGGTTTGGCTACAATCAGTTCTGCAAAATCGTCCATCTCATATTGACGCCTTTCCAAATTTTATCTGTTGTTGCTCATAAAATTATTTGTAGCAATCCAAAATTATTTTTGGATCAATCATATTGAACGTATTTGGATAATAAAATCAAGCTATGATCAGATCCGTATCAAATATTTGATAATGGAAACCTATGAAACAAAAAGAAACCTAAATTAATAACCTAAAAATTGTGAATAAAACAAAATATAGAAAAATAAAAAATGAATTTAAGTTAACTATAACTTATAAACAAACATTGTTTATAATTTTATTTTAAATATGATCTAGAAGATTCAAGTTAATGGAGAAAAAATATTAATTTTGGTTTTTTGCAAAATCAAACAAATGATAGATAATTCTTTGATTATTGTTATTTTGAAATGAGATGCAAAATGAAAAAAGAATTTAATTAATTAATATCACGAAATGATTTCATGAAAATGAGAAACCAACCAAGATATTATTTGATGAAGTATTTAACACATTATTCAAAATAGTCAAACTTACTAATCAACAAAAGAATGAACACATAATCATAATTTAAACGAAAGTAAACATTTGATAAAAAATAACGTTTTTGTTTAAATTGAGATTTTTATGCTCGTTTCTAACTTTTGATATATACTCTTGTAATGAATGTTTCATACTATAGTGAATGTCTTAAGTTTGTATCAAATCAAGCCAAGGCATAGAACTATTTGAAAAGGTTGATTTTGTAGCTCATTTTAATTATCAAGATTCTAATAGGGGCCCTTTAAATTTTGTAAAAATATAAGGGGAGTTGTTGGGGCCCAACAGGACAACAAACTGGACATGCAAATTTACCTTTTGTTTGAAGACCTGCAACATATGGATTAATGTGAATTATTCATATATATATATAGAAAATGATTATTTAAACAACATCCATGATATAATCAATTAATTATATACTATTCAAGTGTGCAATATGGAATGTTACATACCACAAAAATGTGTTATTCGTGGGGATCATTAATTGTCCATAAAAGTTTTCCACGACATTGAAATCTCTTTTGTCCAATTGGTTTACAAATGTCATACATAGTGACACCCTCCCATAAATTTAGTAGCTTGTCAATAAGAGACTCGATATAAAAAAAAAACTATAATCTAAACATTATACAACATTTTGAATGCACAATTCAATAAATTCATTATAATTAATTTAAATATTATTATTCATAATAATAAATTGTATTTATAAAAACCCTATTTTAAAAATTGTAATTAATCTAAATATTATTATTCATTATGATGACGATGATGATGATGATTAACATCCACTAAGACCTAATTGGTCTATCAGACCTTAAGAGGGTAAGTGATTACTTGTGATTCTTTAGAGTTTTGTTTCTATGCTAAAAAAGCATTAAGAGAATATTTCCAAGATCACCATACTTTTGTTGAGTAAAGAGGTTAGGAAGGTTGGTAGTGTGATCAATATTTTTGAAAATGAGATCTAATATGGATATAGGCTGGACAATCTAAGAGAAAGTGATTTTCATCTTCAACCTTCTTAATGTCACAAAGGTAACACACTCTTTCATCCCATGGCATTTTAGGAATTGACCAACGCCCAGTTTCACTATGGAGCTCGTGAGAATTTGTTCTTATATTAGCAATGCTTATTTTTTTCTTTACACTTACCAAAACAAATAGATAATTTTGATCTTCTAGATTAGTTTTGATTACATCTTTATAATACCTTAATTTTATTTTTTCCTCTAACTCTTGATCACACCACATTTTTTCCTTATGTTTTGATCTCACATTTTTTTTAATAGTATACTTATTCTGTAAAATCGTTTCATCCATGATTCCCCAATAGTTTATCCAAGACCGGGTGTCTTTATGCCATCCTCGCTTGATTCGATGGTGGTTATGATTTGATTTTGAAGCAATTTTAGGTAGCCTCTTGTCTTCCATGTTGTTTAACTTGTTCTTATACATTAGGTATCTAGTCATAGCCATGGTTTCAACGGGCGAGAGACTTGTTTCTATGAGGAGGATGGGATAGGGTGTATTTACTTTAATTTTGAGATTATAGGTTATAAAATTCTTTTGTATTTGAACTATCTTTCTTCAGGATTCACGAGAGATACTACAACCACAAACTTTAGATCCATAAAGAATAATAGGTGTAACAAGAGTATTAAAGAGGAGTTTCTTCTTATCCCAACTCTAAAGATTAGTTGATTTACAATTATTTTCAAGCCCATAATAAGTTTTCCATCCCCCAATAATCATTTTCTCAATGCTATAATTCCAATTGAGCTTGTGGTGAATATCAATTCCAAGATATTTGTATGAAGTCATTTCCTCCAAGTTGTTGTTGTTGTCATATACAAAGGTATCATAAGGGATCTTATTGGATTTAATAATCATGACCTTAGTCTTATCAGTATTAAGAGTCATACCCATATTGGAGAAAAAATCCTTGAGGATTCATAGTTGGTTTTCAAGATCATGGGGACTCCTTGCCATAAGAACGATATCATCAGCATAAAGAATAAGATTGATGACTATACCAATGAGAGTAGGGCCAACAGAACCTGTTTTTTCCAAGCATTCTTCTAACTTATCAATCTATATGCCTAAAAGGGTAGGGGACAAGGGACAAACTTGTTTGACTCCAATATTGTAGTTAATCTCTTTTAACAAACCCTCAGTGATTTTAAACTTATCAATAACATTCTCATACATTCTTATTGTAGCAACCCTCAACTCGAGAGGCAATTTTATCTCTTCCAACCAGTTCCAAAGGTTTTTCATAGGAGCCATGTCAAAAGATTTTCTAAAGTCAACAAAATAACAAAAAAGATTGGTATTGCAGAACTCTTCTGTAGTGATCCTAAAGGTAACAAGATGGTCCATAGTTGAATGATATCTTATAAACCTGGCCTAGCCTTTATCTCTTTTACCACGAATTTCTAGCCAAATGCTAATCTTCTTTTCCAAAATAATTCCATAAAGCTTGGCTAAAATCGAGCTAATCATAATGATCCTATAATTAGAAGGAATGTTTTTATCCCCATTTTTAAAAATAGGAACAATGCGGCTTTGCTTCCAAGGTTTAGGGAAGCCCTGCTTGACTGCTAAATTGAAGAGCTTGTGTATGTGAGGGATACGGATTGGCCCTCCGATTTCAAAATTTTTAGCTTGGTAGCCTTCAATGTCCTTATCTTTCCCATTTGTGAGCCGCTTAACTCTGAACTCTATGTCATCTAAAGAAAAAACTTCTTCCATTGTAGGAACAATAGCAATGGTGTCCATGACATTAGGGAACTTGTAAAGACTTTTAAGGTAGGAATTCGAGTTCGTTAAGGGAATCCTATTATTTTCTTTAGTATTGCGTTTTGGAATTTGGCTCCAGAACTTCTTAGGATCCAACTTGTATAGATGTGAAAGTTGCTCTTGCCTTTTATTCATATCGTACCTTTTTTTCCTTTTAATCAGAGCTTTGTATGTATTGATCTTATCAAGTTTTAAGGTCTTTCCTAGAAATTTTACATTCTTTATCATACCAAGGGTTGGTTGTTCTATTATTCTTTTTATGGGACACCTTGAAAGAGAACTTGTTAATAGAAGTGGAAAGGGTAGTTGTAAAATTATGATAGTGTTCTTCAATGTTGTCCTTATAAGTTAGGAGGTTTAATTTACTATTTAAATCCTTTAAGAAAATGTCAATTTTACTTTTTTCAAAGCACAAATTCCTTTGATTATCATAATTCTCTTCAATGGTTCTCCTATGCATGGATAATTTTAGAGTTAGGGTTAAAGGTTTATGATCAGAGTCAGGCTCATGGTCATTTAAAAGGTCAAAAGTTGTTATTTGGTTGGAAACAGGGATATTAGATATCACATAATCTACAAAACTACTACCTAGACCATGAATACATGTCATTTGGTTGGAGTTTGGCCACTTCATTACTCCATTGCAAATTATTAGGTCTTGAGAGCTGCAGAGCTTGACCAACTCAATACCAAACAAATTCTCAATTAGGCCTTCAGAGCTTCTTTTGTAGCTATTAGATAAAACAAGGTCCTCATATAGCCATAAAGGATTATGGTTCGAGTCATCACTTAAAAGAGTAGCTTGTTTAGTAGCAGTCCTAGCATTAAAGTCTCCTAGCAGGAGGATATTACCTTCATTTTTCAAATTATAAATATCTTTTTCTAAATTATTATAGGGACAATTTTTATCTAGATTATTTTTCTTATAAAAAGTAGAATTAATAGGTGAAAAATAAAAAATTATTATATACATCTTCTTAGCATTGGTGTCTGAAATTTATATCCAAATGTATTGATTAAGAGGGTCAATCTTATGAAGTTGAATGTGAAGAGAAATTTGTTTTTTAATATAACAAGCTATGCCTCCTATCCCTCTACGGTGGGATTTTTTGTTCCATGCTGACCACAAGACAAATCCTTCCATATTAAGGACCTTAGACTCCTCATGCCCCCAAGTTTAAGCTAGATAGATAATATCAATATCACTCGGGATCCAACTTATCATAGGACCTTTGGGCTATGGAAAGCCATGACAATTCCAAAAAAGAATCCCAAGTATCCCAAATTCCTATTTATTATTATCCTTGTGGTCGATTTCTAATTATTGCCCATTTTCCTTCTTTCTTGGCTTCTTTTACCTTTTGAACTTCCTTCCTTGGTCTTCAGAATGAGGTCTTGATTTAGAAATATTCTCGACCCTTTTAAGCTCGAAGATTTACTAAGTATGCTATATTTATGACCATTACAACTTACTTTGACACGGATCAACCTATCTTTATGATCAATTATTTTTCCTAGCCTCTTTGATTTTATGAAGGTTTTTATAAATAGTAAATTATATTTATAAAAACCCTATTTTAAAAATCATAAAAGTTAAACTAAATAAAATATCTAAATATTAAATAATTTAAATATATAATTCTTAAATGTTAATATTAATAATAATTATATTGGTAAAAAACAAGTCAAAGACAGACTTGAGTATTAAATTTCCGATGCAAACTCATGACTTGAATTTCCAATGTAAAGTCATAGAGAATGACTTGAATATTAAATTGTTGATGCAAACAAAATATGAGAAATGGTCTGTCACAAAACAATCAAAGGATTAAATAGTTTTGAGGATGTTAATACGGCAAACCTGCCTCATGGGTACAAGGAGTTTTGAAATTCCGAGGCAATCAAGGATCGTGCTATTCTTTCAAATCAGCAATGTTGGACTTTGGATACGTGTGAATTGTGGTTTGTTGATAATCAAAGCCAATGGGCAAATATTTACTACCGGAGTTGGAAGAATATTGATCTTGATTGAAACCCTAAAATATGAAGAACGTTCATGATTTAAAT
This sequence comes from Picea engelmannii, assembly GCA_009831015.1. Lineage (NCBI taxonomy): Eukaryota > Viridiplantae > Streptophyta > Pinopsida > Pinales > Pinaceae > Picea > Picea engelmannii. Next base: position 360,066 of record ML780568.1, on the reverse strand, counting down.
AGTGACTCAACTCTACTCTCCTCTCCTGCAATGTGGGTTTCTTAAACTTCATGCCCAGTGCATAGAATTTTTCGATTACTCTCTGTAATTTCCTTGCCTGTGCAATGGAGAAACGCATGTCAAAAATCTTAGCCTTCATTGCTATGTTACTACTGATCTCGTTAAAATTGTGCCAAGGACAAAAGACAACAGAATGTGGAGAAGAAGACCGTGTTGCCTTATTAGATTTCAAAACCGGTATCGTGAAGGATCCGAATGGAGCTCTTAAATCATGGACGGGCACGGATTGTTGCACATGGAAAGGCATATCGTGCGATAGCAGTAGCGATCGAGTGGTAAGCCTCATTATTGATGTGGATCCAATGGACCAAGGAAACAATGTGTACATGAGTGGAACTATATCAGAATCCATTGGGAACCTATCTTATCTCCATACCTTTATTCTTATCAGGTGGAAAAATATAGGTGGAGTAATTCCATCTTCTGTTTCTCGCCTTTCAGCCTTGTACATTGTTTCTCTGGATAACAACAAACTCACCGGTTCCATTCCTTCTGGCATCAACCAACTGTATTTATGGAAAACAATATAGGCGGACATTTAAAACCAGAAGACACACTAGTGTAGGAATCCTTGATTATATCCGTTCTGATGTATGGGGACCATCTCCTACTATTTCGTATGGAGGATCGTCATAATTTTGTAAATTTTATAGATGATTTCTATAGGAAGGTTTGGGTCGATATGTTGAAAAGAAAAGCTGATGTGTTTACTGTTTTCAAGCAGTTTAGAGCTTTAGTAGAAAAGAGCACTGGTAGGTCCATTAAATGTTTAAGAACTGATAATGGTGGTTAGTTTACATCACTGGAATTTGAGAACTAGTGGAAGGAGTTCGGGATTGATAGGCATAAAACCACTGCCTACACTCCTTAGTAGAATGGAGTGTCTGAACACATGAACATGACTCTTTTAGAAAGAGCAAGGAGTATGCTTAGTAACGCCAATTTGTAGCAGGAACTATGGACATAAGCAGTAACTACAACTTGTTATCTGGTGAATCAATCACCATCAAGAACAATAGAATGCAAGATTTCTAAAGAGGTATGGAAAGGTAACCCTTATAATTATTCTAATATTAAAGTTTTTGGTTGTGAAGCCTATGCTCTAATTATGAAACATGAACGTTCTAAATTAGATCCAAAATAAAAAAAGGATTATCTTTGTTGGATATGGTGATGGTATTAAGGGGTACAGGTTGTGGGATCATACTGCCCACAAGATCACCACTAACAGAGATGTAATATTTTATGAATCATATGTCATCAAATCAGATATAGATGTTTAATGAAACAGGAAGAAGTACCTAAGTATCAACAGATTCAGTTTGAAACCAACTCAAATATAGATGAAAGTGAACATGAACAAGTTTTTGAAGATGTTCAAGAAGAGTTTCCTACATAGGAAGACATGGATGATGATAAAAATCAACAGAATGTGGATGAGCCACAAACTTCCCTAAGGATATCTACATGGGTCTGAAATCCTCCAAGAAGGTATGCTAATTTTTTTTCGTCAGTTTCTTTAAGTACTAATGATGATGAACCTTCATGCTATCAGGAAGTTGTGAAGGGTTCTAACAGTGATAAATGGGAAGAAGCATTTGACTAGAAGATTAGCATTTGGTTTTAAATTCCTTCAGCTCGAATTATTTTGGAAAAGAAGATTAGGATTTGACTAGAAAGTCACGGTAAAAGAGCTAAAGGCCAGGTCGAGTTTAGGAGATATCATTCAACTGTGGACCATATTGTTACCTTTAGGATCATTGTAGAGGAGTTCTGCAATTCTAAAACCAATTGTTTTCAAGCCCATAATAATCTTTCTATCCCCTAATAATCCTTTTCTCAATGCTATAATTCCAATTGAGCTTGTGGTGTATATCAATTCCAAGATATTTGTATGAAGTCACTTCCTTGAATTTGTTTTTGTCATATACAAAGGTATCATAAGTTATCTTATTGGATTTAATAATCATGACCTTAGTCTTATCAGTATTAGCAGTCATACCCATATTGGAGAAAAAATCCTTGAGGATTCTTAGTTGGTTTTCAAGATCATGGGGACTCATTTCCATAAGAACGATATCATTGGCATAAAGAAGAATATTGATGACTATACCAGTGACAGTGGTGCCAACACAACCTATGTTTTCCAAGCATTCTTCTAACTTATCAATATATATTCCAAAAAGGGTAGGGGACAAGGGACAACCTTTTTCGACTCAAATATTGCAGTTAATCTCTTTTGACCAACCCTTAGTGTTTTTAAACTTAGCAATAACACTCTCATACATCCTTATTGCAACATCCCTCAACTCGACAGGCACTTTTATCTCTTCCAACCTATTTCAAAGGTTTTTCCTAGGAGTTGTCACACACCCACTACCGTAATCAAGTTTTCATTGATTTTTGCAAAATCAGAGCCCCCTAAATATCTAAGAAGGCCTAGCGTAAGCTAGCTCTTTCTCTCTCTCTGCTCCCATGTGATCGTGGGTCCTAATCACAGGTAAAATAATCATGGCGCCTCTTTCTATTTCATGCCTAGGTGCCAGAGGGATGTCAAATCGTTCAACTCTACAACCGTCGAACCCTGATAGGGTTAGTGACTGGTCAATAGGGACGAATCCCTATAGGGTTAGCAAATGGCCATTAGGAATGACCCTGTCGCGCGGTTGAGTGGAGTACAGGTGGCGAGAGGGGAAACATGACATGGTGGGTGAAATGATAGGAGACGGGTCCCACTTCACACACCACACCATTTCGGACCCCCCCCATTAAAGGCAGAATGGAAAGGGGGGTCCGAAATTCGCCTGAATGTTGTTGATCAAGGTGAATAAATCCTGACTGTTCCAGAGTTGCACATTCGATTCTGGACCCCCCCCGCTCACTGTTAAAGGCAAAACAACAAGGGGGCTCTAGAATGAAGCCTTACCCATAGATCTAGGTGAGTGGACTTTGGCCTTCCATATCAGCTCGCCACTTACCCTAAGGTGCATTCGCGCCCCAGCTTAAAGTTGACATCTCTTCCTCACATATAACGGTTGTTATAGACCCTGAGATCCTTCGAAAGAATCTCATCCGTTCATCGGGACTTAACCACATGCTAACATCTCAATATCTATAGTCTGGATTTCAAGGCTTGAGAGCACGAGGGAACATGCCCTTCGGTATCCCGAGTGTCGAAACACCGAAGTGCCAAACAAGCCTAAATCGGTGATTAGCCCCTTGGGTTATGCCTTGGTCAATATGACTGATTCCCACATGACCACACTCTCACTTCCGTCGGGATTTATCAAGGCGAGATCCCGACCTCTTGGCAACGAAACTCCCGAATCCCTGACCCCCAATTTCCCAAAATGGGTAATCTCACGACACGTGGCCTCCTTTAATCGGATGACCCGAATCTACTTCGGGGTTTCTACCATGGAATGCCCTGATATTTTTTCACCAAAACTCTCGAGTTCCCGACTCCCGATTTCCCGAAATGGGAAATCTCACGACACATGGCATCCTTAAATCAAACGACCCAAATCTACTTCGGGGTTTCTACCATGGAATGCCCTGATCTTTCGTCACCAGAACTCCTGAGTTCCCGATTCCCGATTTCCCAAAATGGGAGATCTCACAACACGTGGCCTCCTTCAATCGAACGGTCCAGATCTATTTCAGAGCTTTCGCCCCTATTCACTGGGGGTTTAACGCTCAGATGTCTCCTGACAGATCCAATGGCTATCAGGTTTTCCAGCTGAGATCTGACGACTCAGACAGGTTCCCAACCTGTGCATTCTCCCATGACTTCCTGGAAATGGAAAATCAACGGTCAAAATGTTCTCATGGACCTTGGGGATCTACGATCCCGATCTCTTCGCTACCCATGAAGACACAACAAGACAAAGTGGTAAGGAATTTAACCCCCTACTTTCTCCTACCAATCTAACGGTCATGGGTGACCACAGATTTTCCGATAGGATATCATCCATCGATTCAATACTTATTAGGGATTTATTAAGGCCTTGAGCCTTCACATCCTTTTTCCAGGTTCTTGATGGGATTTTCGATAAGGGTAGCTCTATGGGGAGGTTTACCCAGGGTACTATCTGAGGCAAATAAGGGTATCTCTCTCCCAAGAACCAGGCTTGAAGTCTGAATTAGATTAGTATGCATATAAATAATGATTTATGAGAACATAAACCCTACATAGTCTTTCCATATAAACATACAACTACCAGTACTGATCAAGACACCATACAAACATTCTTATAATGAAATCATTCACAATTTCATAGCTTATGATAATAAATGTCAGCATACATATATTTCAAGATGCCAAAGGAAAAACACTTATCAGAAAGTAACACGAGGGGTTATGCAACTGTTGAGAGGGGTGCTCGTTTCCACCCAACCGTAGGCTCAACGACTCCCAGTGGATTTACCACTAGCCACCCTCGAGTTGAGACCACAATGCTATGAGACCGCGTGTTTGTTTTCCAGTGACCAGGAGCGAAGGTTACTCTCCTTCCTCTCTGCTATCACCCACTCTCCATATCATCAGAGTTCTCTTTCTCCCCTCATGTCTACCCCCAATCGCTTCTCCACCATGCCTTATCCTCTTCTGAGGTTGTGTGTGGTGCTATTTCCCTCATGTTGGTCAGGCCTGATGGCTCTACAGATGGGTGGTTCACCTCCCCATCCTTCAGTAATTCTTGAGGATCAATCTACCTACCAGCCCGCGAGGCATTTAATTCGGGGCCGACGAGACACTTTTGGTTCTCCGAACCAGTGGAGTCCAAATACGGTATTGATTTTTGATGGAATTTGATGCCACCTTTCCAGGTGCCTTCGACCACCTTTCTGCAGCCATCGTGGTCTCTTTTTCAACATTTTCCTTTTCATAAGTCCTGCAATATAAATTCATAATATTATTCACATTCATCGACCTTTTCCACAAGGTCCATTCACATCACATATTCACATTTCTGAGTTTGCCACAGTTCTTGGCCAATCCAGTTATTTTTACAAACTGGGGGAAAGGGTGTTACAATTCCCTCCCCCTTAAAGGAACATCATCCCCGATGTTCTATCTATCAACATGTCATGCATGTTTGGATGCAAACAAAATCGGATATGCCTATTTCATGGCATCCTTCATTTCCCATGTAGCCTCATCTCGGTGAAAAAGTTTCCACTGCACCTTGACCTGTGCAGTGGTTTGGTTCTAGAGCGGGGTTTCCTTTCTGTTCAATATGCATTGGGGTTTTGGTAGAAATTCTCGCTCCGGTTCCACTTGGATCACAGACCAGTCAATTATATGATTAGCATCATGTACATATTTCTTCAGTAATCAAACATGGAAAACATTATGTTCTTTTACTATGGGAGGAAGTGCTAGCTGATAGGCTACAGGTCCCACTCTATCTAGAACCTCAAAGGGTCCACAATACCAGGGTGCCAACTTTGCACAAGCTCCCATTTTTAGGGAACTCCTTCTAGGATTAATTATGAGATATACATGGTCTCCCATTTTGAACTCTCTTGGAGTTCTCTTTTGGTCGGCATAACTTTTCTGTCGGTTCTGAGCGACCTTTAGATTTTGTTTTATCTGAGTCACTTGTTGTTCCATTTTTTTCAACATATCGAGTCCAAACAAAATCTTGTTTACAGGGTTACTCCAATTGACTGGAGTATTACACGGCCTACCATAGAGGACCTCGAAGGGAGTCATCTTTAAGGATTCTTGGTAGCCGTTGTTGTAGGCAAATTCTACCAATAGCAGGTAATCTTCCCATTTTCTGGGTTGATGCATTACATGCATCCTTAACATATCCTCCAATATTAGATTCACTCTTTCTATGTATCCATCGGTTTGAGTGTGATAGGCGGTGCTAAACAACAATTTTGTTTCTAAACCAGCCATCAATGATTTCCAAAAATTGGAAGTAAATTTTGTGTCTCTGTCAGACACTATCTCTTTCGGCATACCGTGCAATCTGAATACCTCTTTCATGAATACCTGGGGGATATCTATCACCTTGCAGGTTGATTTGACAGGGATGAAATGAGAAGACTTGCTCAGTTTATCCACCACTACCATAATGGCGTCATTTTGTTTGGTTGAAGTTGGCAATCTAGTAATCAAATCCATGGAGATGGTTTCCCATTTCCATTATGGGATGGGTAAAGGTTGCAATAGTCCTACTGGGTGTCAATGTTCTAATTTAATCTGTTGGCACTCTATGCATCAGGCCAAATATTTGGCTGTGTCTTTCTTCAATCCAGGAGAATAAAATTGTTTTCGGGTGATAGTGATCATTTTCTGGTATCAAGGGTGACCAGTATATGGTCTTTTATGTAGTTCATCCATAATGAACCTCTTCAATTCATCACAATTTGGAATGTACATTCTATCTTTGTAAGTGAGTAGACCTCCTTCAGTCATCTGGTAGCCTTCATATTTTACTCCAGCGGGTTCTTGCTATAGGTACATGGTCACAGTCTGAATGAAGGGATATGTCTCTTGTGCATTTCTGACTCTGTTCTTGACATCTGTCTCACAGGTACTCACCACCGCCAGGTGAATTATTTTCATGCTTCTGCTAAGGGCATCGACCACCCTATTTTCTTTCCCTTTAATGTGTTTTATTTCAAAATCAAATTCGCTAAGGAGGTCCATCCATCTAGCTTGTCTGGCATTGAGCTTTGGTTGGTCAAACAAATATCGCAATCCACAGTGATCTGTCATAAGCACAAATTTTCTTCCCAAGAGGTAATGCCTCCACATTTTCAAGGCATACACTATGGTAGCCAGTTCTAGATCATGAGTCACATAGTTGACTTCATGTTCATTCAATTTTCGGGATTCATAGCAGATCACACTTCCTTTCTGCATAAGGACTCCTCTGAGCCCTTCCTTACAGACATCTGTGCACACAAAGAAGTCAGCTTCTGGGTCAGTGATTTTCAACATGAGTGCATGGGTTAGTAGATGTTTCAGTGTTTGAAATCTTTCTTCACATTTCTGTGTCCACATGAATTTTGTCCCCTTCTTCTTGAGGGCAGTGATTGGACAACCAATCTTGGAGAATCCTTTTATGAATCTCCTATAGTATCCTTCTAATCCCATAAAGGATCTGATGTCTGAAACATCCTTTGGGGTAGGCCATTCCATGATAGACCTGATCTTGTCGGGATCTACTACTACCCCTTCCTTGGATAGAACATGTCCCATGTAATGTATTTGCTTTTGGAAGAAGTCACATTTGTTGAATTTAGCATAGAGTTGATGCTCTTTTAGCACTTGCAGCACAAGTCTAAGATGCTCTTTGTTAGCAATATTTCTTATCTCGGGACAAGAAATAGAAACAAGACAACGAAATTCCTGAATCCCCGAGAGTTAATAGGGACCGTCCATTTGGAAAGGATGCATGGTAGGAGATCAGTGTAATCAGGGAGGGTCCTGACAAGGAAGCATCCATCAAAGTTTAAGCCATCGGGATATCGGGGTTCTTGGAGGCAAGGGAACCATTGCATCAAACACTGCGATATCGCGATACGCGATATCCCGACACCAAGAGTGTGGGGCCACAGAAGTCAATGGAGGATAGGTGGTAGGATTTCGCAATGGGGAACGGACCGTTGACAGGTCAACGACCATGAGCCATCAGGGATCAGAGAATCGCGAGTCCGGAGGATGCGTGCACATTGACATCGCAAACCCTGAAACCCCATATAGAGTCGGGGAAAATTCATGGTGAAGTACAGGAGACCATGAGGAAAGAAGAAGAGACATGTGGACTGGGTCGAGTTTTCATCAGGGATTCCACTCGGGGATCTAAAGAGCCGCTTCGGCTCAGCAGAAAAGGAGAAAGAGGGTGGGTGAAGCCTCACATCACCCATTTATTGCAGAGGATGGAGGTCCCGACTGAAATTTACCCAGGAGGGTCCCTTGTACCGGTTCTCTTCAGGAAAGCCATGCCGAGTCTCCAACTCACTAGAGGAACCTACACACGCTAGTTCAATGTTCAAAGGGCTCAGCTACCCCCTAGAGCGGGCCATGCTAAATTAAGGAGGCGTATGAAAGGGGAGAAAAGGACAGATTTGATTGAGGTAGACTGACAACCCATCCTGATAGAGAAGCTCCTCAATGTCAAGCATTGAATTCATGATATGATCGTGCCTTCAATGCCTGAGTCAGTTCCAAGTATATGTAGGCATTTTCTCCATTTTGTAAAGGATCGATGGTTGAGAAGAGCTCCTAGTTGTAAAGCTTTAATGAAGCACTGATGCTTTAGTTATGTATAGACTTCTGAGACTTCTTGCCTTATGAATGCCAGTTTCTTTACATCTTTGTTATACCGTGTTAGAGCAGCTCGGAATTGGAGGATCCAGTCGAGTTGTAGCTGTTATAGGATGATGTTGTAATGGATCACTGTAATAGTTACGGAGTCTCTAATTGGTTCCTGTGATTTCCTTAACGCTGAATGACTTGGAATTGGAGGATCCAGTCAAGTCTTCTATTTAGTTTCTTGAAGCCCTGAACCAGGAGGATCCTACGTTTAAGGTTTTTCCCCTACAAACCATTGTAAGCCTATTTCCCAGAGTTGTTTGTTCACCTTTCTTACTAAGTCTTCCACCTGCTCATCTTTTAATCAACCCATTGGCTGAAGTTAGGATTCCAGACCTCCTTTGTTCTTTACATACCAGATCTAGTCCTTGAGTTAGAGTGATATCTCCTCGATTCTCTACCCATTTGATCGACCATTTATCAAACCATGACATAAAAACTGATGGGCGTCGGGCTTTGCTCCTGCAAGCAATCCATGAGTGACTTCCGACGCTAACATTTCTAGCATCGTTGCTGGGGATGAAGTTGAAGATTTTCCCTGGGAAGAACGACAACGATCAATTGATTCTGAAGGTGCATCAGAAATCAGAATTATTCAGATTGCTACTGTGCACCTGGCGACTCCACTGTGGTGACTCCATTGTTTCCACTTTACTGTTTCAGTTGTGGCCACTATTGACACACTTGAAAGCTGACCCAGAGGAGCTTTCTCGAGAAGGTTTCAGCGACTTCTTTCTCAGCCTGAGAAGTTTCCCGGGGTAACTATAATGTTAAGATCTGGACTTTGATGGTGAACAAGGACCAGACACATTCGAAGCTGCACATTTTTCACCTGGCGACTCCATGATTCGAGGATCAATTGGCGACTCCACTGGTTCGATATGGAGAAAATTTTGGCTCAAAGGTTTGCTTTCTATGACTTTTCTCAGATATTTGGCTTTCCTAATGCACTTCCTGATAGAGACCAATGGGAAGATTTCCTCTTGGAATTTCATGCATCAGATTGGGAAGAACCAGTTGAGCATTTACTGGCCTTCCATGAGGCTATCCACCGACACAATATAACGCATGAGGATGTCCGAATTAAGTTCTTCAGGTATTCGTTGAAGGGAGTGTTGATGGGCGAAATTGTCCGTCCGTCAATTGACAGAGTGGAACCGGTCCGGGGTTGTCTAATAACCCAAGCCGTTTGGAATGAACCACCCTGACTAGTTTAACGGCTCCATTGGCCACTCTAAGGTCTTTAGAAAACCAAAGAGAAAACTAATCTAAACTAACTAATCTAACTAAAACAAATAAAACAAACTAAACTAACTAAATAAAACAAACTAACTAAAAACAACTAAATGAAAACAACTAATACACTAATCTAATTGATACAAACTACTAAATAAACTAAAACTAATTATAAACTACTCTATCTATTCTATATACTAACTACTAACTACTATTACACTAATTCTACTAATTAACCATCTAACTACTAGTTATAATACAACTTATTCACAAATATACAATATACACAGTTGGCAGATTTAAATAAAACCTGTAAAACTCAAATGCTTTCTACCCTAAGACAACAAGATATGTTTTTTGATTTTTTATATTTTATGAAAAGGAAGTAAAATTTACTGAAATTAAACGATCTAATATATTTACTGAAATTAAACAATATAATATAAATCTAATCAAAATTATATATAAACTAAACTACTTAATGAAAACAACAAAGAAAAGATTAACTGACCTGGAAGCGCTCCTAATTTGTCCCGTGTATGATAACTATGAAGTTGGTTGGAGGAAGTAAACTCGCACTGGATTGATCCAAAATCTTCTCGTAAATGATAGGCTGTGCTGCTCTTTGAGTTGTTAACAGGACAAACAAGACATAAAAAAATAATCATAACAATCTTATGATTATGAATCTCTGCAATAAGGGAAACCTGTTATGCAAAAACATATATTTGATAATTCAACTTATGAAGAAGATAAACCTGTCATTCAAAAACTGAATTAGACAATTGTTATGTCTTTTATACACTTGGAAGAAACCATATATGAATTACAGTGATTAAAATTATATCATTTGCACATGATTAAGATATCTAAAGTAGTCATTAACCAGATACAAATTGATATACACAACCTGAAACAAAATATTGATATAATGAGAAGCTAAAGCTGTGACAAAAGACCAAATTCTACTTCAATCTGTATTAAAACTCCATATCCTTGTTCTCCCACGAATGAGGATGTTTATTATTACAAAAATTATGAGTATATATAAGTCTCTCCACAGGGTAAAACCTCCCTGTGGATAACATCAAACAGTTTTACATAATCTGGGAAATATCCCAAAATCGACTAAACTAGGAAAATAAAATGCAAGTAAAATATTTGAAATATCCCTTAACTGCTCATCATATCCACTGCAATTTCGAATTCATTATGCAATAGACCAAACATATCAAGTTAGAAAGATATTTCATTAGAAAAACAATAAAAATTTGACTCTACAGACTTAGCTACAGAATCATCTGATTCTGTAGCTAGTCTAAAATAGCATACAGGACCAGATAGAAATCAAATGAAATCTTTTTTAAAATAATCCAATCTAATTTTTTTTAAATAAACATTCAAAACGAATCACTAATGGTTGAAATGAGTCTATCATTTAAATTAAACAAAATCAAAAGGGATTGAATCGAAACAGGGATAGGAATGCTCTGATTTTTTGTTGCCATAAAATAGGGTCAAACCATAACCAAAGTGTTTCATATAATAGTGAATCTTATCATATAAGATACGATGTAATCCAACATAATCATAATGCAACACAATCGTAATCCAACACAACCATAATCGATTTGTTACAGTTGTAACAATGTGCATAAGATTCATGTTGTTTTAATCAAATACCAAGATTGAAAGACTGTTACGATTATAGTCAAATAAAACATTCATAATAGCATCAAACTTTGCCATAGGTTTCGATCGCTGAGCATTACACAGTCAACAGACAGGATCAAATAGTGATCACAACCATCAATAGCAGTGATAACCATAAACTGGGCAACAATCGAAGCAAATCATGACTGAGTTAATTTTAGAAACAAATCGTTATCCTTGGTATAGTCATTTTCATTCCCCAAATCAAAATCAAACAGTATTTTTATTGCAATATGAATCGAACTGATAACATGTCGGAGTAAACCAACGCAAATCAACTGCCTGGATATAGTTGTTACGATTTGTATCTATTCACGATTTGGGTGCATATAAAACATAATTATTTTAAACATAATCCAAACTGTATTCGAGCTGGTCAAAAGTCATATGTAATTAAAACCGTAACAGTTAACCATCAATCGTATCATATACATTATAACCAATTCGAATCGGAACATTGATTGTGTTCAAAATTGAAATGTGAAACAGCTTGTGTCTATAATAGATACAGTGACTTCAATTAGCAACAGAATATCCCCAATTAAGCTAAAATCAAACCAATCAAATCTATAGCACAATCAATCGAATCGAAGAAAAACCAATCGAAGCGAAATTTGATCAATCAAAACAAAACTATGTACATAATGTGCATGTTTATGTGTCAAAGCAAATCCACGCTGTAAACAGAGCTATGAGTTTGTCATATAAACAAGTGATAGACATACTAGTGAGACTGTTCGAGCTATGCCAATTTTGAATTCACGACCACTGTAGCCGACTCCACATTCTTAAACAAAATAGAACCTGTTGTCCTTTGTTTCTTATCAGTGGATTGCAGTTTAGCCTTTTGACTGGTAAGCCTTGCAACTTGATCCTCCAGCGAATGAATTATTGACTGTAGCATTGGCACATCAAGATAATACCTTTCTAACCACGATACACACTGATCACAGGGTGGAACAGTTGGTTAAGGTAGAGTAGGGGAGGGTTTTGACGAATCACCGGGGGTTTCATAAGGCATTTTAATGCCTGGGTAATTAGGGTCGTTCTGCAAGCAAGGTGGTAGGTTTTTCATGAAATCGTATGCAGGTTTGGCACAAAGACCTTCTGAATAGGGATACTCACTTGCCAGGTAATGTCCCACCTCTGAGTCGGAATCTTCACTCACCATGATAGGGTCAGGGTTGACAGGAGATTTCGGTTTGTTTCTTGCCATGCGAGAGATTAATCGGGTGTTCTTTTTGCCTTTGGTATTCGCAGTAGGTTTGGCTTTAGGCCCTTTTTCCATGGGTTTAACAGTTTCGACATCTTTGGTCACAGAGTGGGGTAGGTCGCGAGGTAAGTTGGGTAAGGGTTTAGGCAACAGAACACTGTTGGGTATCGGAGGTACAGACTTGCCCTCGCTCACCACAGGTTTGTCAACCTGTGGTGGGTTTGAATCTTCAAAATTATTGCAAGTAAGAAAATCATTCCAACAGTCTAGGTGTAACCCCAAATGATAAACAACAATCATTTTAATCAACCCAAAGTGAAAAAGGCTGCTATCGGCCTGGTTCTGTTTGTATATTTTAGACATTTTAAACAGACTCCTATGCAAGTAATAAGGCATATTAAGCTTGTATCCCATGAAAACCATAAGTAAAAAAATGTTATAGAAGAAAGAAAAATCATACCGACCCTCGCAGGTGATAAATTGTTTGACTAACATCAACAAATCATGCCAACATTGCTTGAGCATGTTCAGGAGCAAACCCTTGTCATAGGAGCTAACCTTACACGACTGGAAGAGCAACATCCATGGGACCTCTTCCACTTTGTAATTTTTGGACCATTTTTGTCCAGTGGCAGGCAGACTGGTAGCTAAACTGAGAAATTGCTTGTTAATTTCCAACTGAACATCCCCAACCTTGGCTCGACAACCATCAAAGGTTAATGCGAATTGTCGAGCCACGCAAGGGTTAAAATCATCAAACTTTTGTATGAACGGGAGCCATCCAAATTACTCAAGGTCACTGTAAGCACTGTTGAACATCAACAGAGCTTGGCTACCATTGGGTTCAACCCTTACAACTGGAGCCATGGTGCGGGCACATGGTCAGGGTTTGGATTGAAAACATCAACACACAGGAGCAAAATCATTTGGGCTAACAGCTGTGAACGATCAAAGGGGAAGAAAATTAATGTGCGCATGCGAGGGTGGTGGGATTAACCACCGCCATGCATAGCAGTAATGACAAAGTACAATGTTGTTCAATCAATCATAACATAATTCAAACCATATTAATCGACCAACCCAAGAATTAAACAGTGGATGATATACCAATGCTCCTTTGTATTATTTGAAACCATGAATGTTCAATATGAAATCAAACCCAAAATTAAATATGTTCCATTGTAATAATTCAAACTATTGTCATTCAACGTTAAATCAAAACCCAAATGTTTAACCAATGTGCCATTGCATAAGCAAACATTCTGATCAAAGGTTTTAAAACATGGTGACAATCGATTTCATAAAATCGATAAGCCAAGAGCTTATAATAATAAGGATCTCATCATATAAAAACAAAGTAAACCATGACCCCTATAGAATCAAGTATAACCCATGCATTTACATGCTCAATGCCTTACCAATTAAATAAAAATCAAGTTGCGCAGTCAAAGTAAGAATAGGCAAATAGGCATAGTTTGAAAAATCATTCTAGTCACTTAATAATAAACCAAAGGTAAGTGCCATTCAGAATATCAATGAGAAGATCATGACAGTTCAAATAACGATAGAGGATTTTTCACACTTACAGTCATGAAACTAATGGAGACCAATTTGCAAGTGTCGCATGAAATAAAAATATCGTCTATTTGGGAAATGCGACGATAATTTGATGTTCAGGAGACATAGGTGTAGGCATATTATAGGACAATGGAAAAAATTGAATTGGCTGCCAACAGGGAGCTACTCTTGAATGGTGTTGGTCTCTTCTCGCCGCAAGTATTTGCTCTTTAGCAGGTTTTCATACAGCTTTCAATTCATTTTGTAAAGACTACTATCCAACTGTTCGCTTGTTTGAAAGCTGTTGTGAAGAGTTTTCTTTGCTTCATGAAGCCTTTGTTGGCCCTGAATACCATGTCCATGATGAATCCCTTACTGTGGAGGAAAGCATCTGCTGTGAAAAAATTGAGGTGTTGAATGATATGAGTGGTGTTAGCTCAAGAATGGAAGGATCTGACATCATATCAGATGTGTCTGTTCTTTTAGATGTTCATAAAGATCAACACACCTCCTGTGGAGATTATGAGTTGGTAGAGAAGATTTGGTCCATGGTAGATGGCTCGCCTAAATGTCGGGTTGAAGCAGATATTCCTAGCAGCCCTGTTTCTGAGGACGGAGACCTTCCCGTTTGTAAAGAAGACATTATTGTGGAAGTGGTTCCCTCTCTTTTTCTCTAGGGAATTTCTCACGATATATTTTTACCTGAGATTAAAGAGAAGAAGATTGTGTATGAGAAACTAGAAGCAATGGGTCCCACTATCCCTGAAATGGATAATTTTGACAGGATCACCATTCTGGAGGAGGATCATAGAGATAAGGGTCAGCCCCTTTTTGATGAATATTATAGTGATGACGAGCAACACACTTATCCTACATTCAATCACTATAAACATACTGAAGAGCCATTCAGCAAGCATAATCACCCCATGGTCCCTATTTATGATGAATATGAATCGGACCTGGAGGAGAGAAAACAAGAAGAGGAAAAATAACCAGAGGGGCAGTCTGCTCTTTGTTCAGAGCCAGTCAGCGAGCAGCCACCACCTGAGAGTAGCGAGCCTACATCAGTTGTCCACCATCAACCTATTCTTATCAGAGATATTCAGCCGCAGGTGAACAACTGTGTAGTAGAAGAGGTCGTCTGTCGGTAGTTTCCTAGAATTGGCCACTCATTTGATGACCCTGTCAGCGAATACATGGAGTGGAATTTCCCTTATGCTTTGGAGCCGCCCTATTTCATCTCAACTCCAGCCTGTAAAGAGGAGTTGAAGAGTGTAACAGTTCTGCTGTCACGGTTACACCATCTGTTGGTGATCATCAATAGAAGGAAGGAGCTTCTATCCAGGAAGCTGCTTGAATGGCTATGGTGGAAGTTTTCTTTCACCTAGCCCATGTAAAGTGTTTCATTAGTTTAGGATTGTATATAAATAATCTCTTTGAGCATGTATATTTGTTTTTTTTCTTTTACTTTTTGACATATATCTTCAGCAGTGGGATGTTTTGAGCATGACTCCATAGCCCAATAGCAAGGCACTGAAGCTGTGGAAGGAGTTCTTAGAGCATCGCAGGGATGACTCTATCCCCCATGGAGCCTAATGTTAGCAATATTTCTTGTCTCGGGACAAGAAATAGAAACAAGACAATGAAAGTCCCGAATCCCCGAGAGTTAATAGGGACCGTCCATCTGGAAACGACGCATGGCAGGAGATCAGCGTAATAGGGGAGGGTCCCGATAGGGAAGCGTCCATTGGAGTTGAAGCCATTGGGATATCGGGGTTCTTGTAGGAAAGGGAACCGTTGCATCAAACACTGCGATATCGCGATACACAATATCTCGACACCAAGAGTGTGGGGCCACAGAGGTCAACGGAGGACAGGTGGCAGGCTTTTGCGATGGGGAACGGACCGTTGAGAGGTCAACGGCCATGAGCCATCGGGGATCGGAGAATCGCGAGTCCGGAGGATGAGTACACATTCACTTTGCAAACCCAAAAACCCCATACAAAGTTAGGGAAAAGTCATGGTGAAGTACAGGAGACCGTGAGGAAAGAAGAAGAGACCTGTGGACTAGGTCGGGTTTTCATCGGGGATTCCACTCGAGGATCTAAAGAGCCTCTTCGGCTCAGCAGAAAAGGAGAAAGAAGGTGGGTGAAGCCTCATGTCACCCATTTATTACAAATTATGGAGGTCTCGGCTGAAATTTACCCAGGAGGGTCCCTTGTACCGGTTCTCTTCAGGAAAGCCACGCCGAGTTTCCAACTCACCAGAGGAACCTGCACATGCCAGTTCAATGTTCAAAGGGCTTAGCGACCCCCTGGTGCAAGCCATGCTGACTTAAGGAGGCATATGACAGGGGAGCAAAGGACAGATTTGATTGAGGAATACTGACACCCCATCCTGATAAAGAAGCTCCTCGACGTCAAGCATTGAATTCATGATATGATCGCGCCTTCAGCGCCTGAGTCAGTTCCAAGTATATGTAGGCATTTTCTCCATTTTGTAAAGGATCGATGGTTGAGCAGAGCTCCCGGTTGTAAATCTTTAATGAAGCACTGATGCTCTGGTTATGTATAGACTTTTGAGACTTCTTGCCTTATGAATGCCAATTTCTATACATCTTTGTTATACTGTGTTAAAGCAACTCAGAATTGGAGGATCCAGTCAAGTTGTAGTTGTTATAAGATGATGTTGTAATGGATCATTGTAATAGTTACGGAGTCTCTAATCGGTTCCTGTGATTTCCTTAACGCTGAATGACTTGGAATTGGAGGATCCAGTCAAGTCTTCTATTCAGTTTCTTGAAGCCCTGAACTAGGAGGATCCTGCGTTCAGAGTTTTTCCCCTACAAACTGTTGTAAGCCTGTTGCCCAGAGTTGTTTGTTCATCTTTCTTACTAAGTCTTCCACCTGCTCATCTTTTAATCAACCCACTGGATGAAGTTAGGATTCCAGACCTCCTTTGTTCTTTACGTACCAGATCCAGTCCCCGAGTTACAGTGATATCTCCTCGAGTCTCTACCCATTTGATCACCCATTTATCAAACCGTGACATAAAAACTGATGGGCATCGGGCTCTGCTCTTGCAGGCAATCCAGGAGTGACTTTCGACGCTAACACTCTTCATGTTATTCTCTATTATTAGAGTAGATTAATATGTCATCAATAAAAACTAGTACAACTTTATCTAAAAATTTACTGAGTACATTGTTCATTAAGCACATGAAAGTGGCAGGGGCATTGGTGATCAAAATCTGGACCAGGGGTCAAATTTTAGCTCAAAAATCAACATTCTCGGAATTGCTTCAAAACAAACGAGAGCGTAGGCCTCATCATCATGAACCCAATGCAATTCATTTCATCTCAAACGAACGTCGGGAGCGAGAGATATCGTGATCTATTCGGAAAGTCAAACAGGCAAAAAAAGGACGCTGACTGGGCAGTCCGTACAGGCTGACGTGGCATGACCGTACGCTGACTTGGCAGAGGTGATGTGGCTTGATCGTACATGCTGATGTGGCATAGGTGACATGGAAGTTTTTGATTGGTTGACAATGAGCGAATCAGATTGCGACACGTGGCAGATTTTGGGCAAATGGCATGGTGCCACGTGGCCCAATCATGGGCTAGCATGTGGCACCCCTTTATTGGCTAATGGTTTATTGGTTTGTTGTTTAAAATTTTGTGGAGATGACCGGATTTGAACCGGTGACCTCCCCCTTTGGTAATCACTTTAACAAAGTCCGTTGTGCCAACAAGCCACGCATTGTTACTTGTAAGGTATACGAGATTTAATATATTTAAATTCTCATTATTTTGTAAATGGCGGGGGGTCGGGCCAGGGCTTAGCCCCGACCCACGGTTTTATACTGTTCACATGTGACCATACCATAGTGTTGTGTGGGAGTTGGTTTTAATACAGAACCTGACACACGGTTCTATGCATTATCATATGATCGAAGTCAACGGAATGGCGCGTTATGAATGGTCTACAAATTGTGACCCATGGTTCTTTGGTGTTACACCATATGACCATTATATATGTGCGCGTATATTTCATAGGATTTGGTTTATAACACAGTTAAAATCCCCATTATATGTGTTGTCATGTGACTGACCACGAAGTTTGGGCACATTTTAAAATGTGGTTTAAAAGGTTACAACGACCCACCATTTGTCTTTGTTCTATTTGTTTGGGAATAGAGCCCTTTTTGTTGCTAGCCCAAGGTCGTATGAAGGATCTCACACGCCCAGATTCTAGGTGGTTAGGGGCTGGTGTGCCCTTAACCATTCTACGGTTTGCACCATTGGTGTGGTTGCACCCGGTGTTGGGTTTTCATGCTTTAAATTGCGTGTGAGCCAGGTTCAAAGGACAAGAGTGCGTTTTGTAGATGCAGAGACAACAAACTTGAAGGAGGAAAATGGAGGAGGCCTAACTTATTCATCTTTTGACCGATTGAGGTGTCGTAAAAGCCTAGCTAGGGGTTTTTGGACGTCTTGAATCCATTGGCACTGTTATCAAGGCCATTTGAAGACTTCTTATGTAGTTTTTTCACCATTGAAGTTTCAACAAGCTCTAGGGAGCTTGAAGCCCTCATTGATGGAGGACATGGTTTGGTGAGCCTATGTTTGTTTTATGTGATTGAATAATCATTTTTGGCTAATTAATATGCTTTGAACACATTGGGATAGGTTTCAGAGGCTTTTGAGGACTTTTATAGGTGTGTTTTCCAAAGAGAAGCTCAGGGAAGCTTATGGCCACATGTAGAAGAGGTCATGCCCGGATGAGCCATAATCCGTTTTCAGAGTTCTATTAGTCATTTTTGGGGTTTTTATGTGTTCTGATCTCAATGGTACAGTCGTTTTTTTCCATTGGAGTTGAGCAGAAGCTTGTAAAATAAATTTTTACTAATTAATCCCAGAGAGCCAAGTCCATTGATGGAGGCTCAAGGAGATGTAGCCCGGAGGGGGGTGAACTCCTTTATCATGTTGTGATTGTTGTGAGTTTGATGGTTTATTTGCTGCAAGTTATGTTGTTGTGCATTTATTGAAAGTACATATTTAACCATTTAAAATAACATATCCTCACACATAAGCATTTACAAGAAGATACATGAACTTAACACATAAGTTTATCTTGCATATTTTAACACATGAAGCAAGGTCCTGTAAAGTTTATTTTAAGGAAGTAGAGGGTGCTTGCATAGCATAACAAGTCAGCCTTCTATTTTCAGATCAATTGGTTTACCCAAATGGCACTACCACAAACTCATAGTGACCATACCATGTCCGGAAAGCAATTTTATGGATGTCTTCACCCTTGATTCAGACTTGATGGTATCTCGACCTCAAGTCAATCTTTGAGAAAATAGATGCACCTCCCAACTGATCGAATAGATCATCGATCCTGGGCAAGGGGTACTTTTTCTTTATGGTTACTTTATTGAGTTATCTATAATCTATACACAGTCTAAGGGTGCCATCCTTCTTTTTCACAAACAAGATTGGTGCTCCCCATGGGGACACGCTGGGTCGAATATAACCCTTATCCATCATTTCTTTCAATTGCAATTTGAGTTCCACTAACTCAGGTGTGCTCATCTGGTAGGGTTTTCTAGACACAGGCACCGCTCCTGGTGTGAGCTCTATCGAGAAGTCAATGTCTCTTCTCGGAGGTAGACCCGATATCTCTTCTAGAAACACATCTCTATATTCTCTCAGGATAGGGTGATCATCAGGGCTTGGTTTATCACCTTCGATTGTTTTCAACACCTGTATTTCATATAGGGGACATCCTTTTTGGCAATACTTTCTCATTTGAAGGGATGATATTTGTCTCACCGAGATAGGTTTTCGGATCCCTTGAAGAGTTATTTTTTTTCCTTTTTTTCTCACACATTCTAAGGTTTTATGGTAACAGTCCAGTCTGTCTTTATGGGTGGCCAGCCAGTCCATACCAATCAACAAATTGTATGATCCCAAGGGTAATATGTTAAGGATTGCTTGGGTGGGGAATTCACCCAACATTAATTGGCAGGCTGGTATGACCTCTGCTACCCTTCTTTTGGTGCCAGTGGCTGACTGTACCAACCATGGCTTGGTTTGTTTTTGTGGCTATAGTTTACACTTATCAACAACTCTAGGGGCTATATAACTCAAATGTGAACCAGGGTCAATCAAAAAAGACACCAGATGGTTGAAAATGATACCTTCTATTTCGACCACTGAAGCTTGGTGGTCAGCTTGGTTATTATCCAAGGCTGCATAAATCTATGACACACTCCCTGCCACATCATTGACTGTGGTAGCTTCCTGAATGTTATACACTTTCCAACTGTTATGTTGTCGGTGTGGACAGTCTCTTAGGAGATGCTCTTCTCCACAACCCCAGCATTTCAAAGGTTCTCTCTTTGGGTTATCAGTCTTTACTGGTATAGGTTCAGAAGTTTTATTTCCGTCCGATGAGGGAAAGTTCTACTGGAGTACACTCAGGGCTGGAAAGTTCATTCTGGGGTTCTTCATGTAGTTCTTAAATCCTGAGGATTTGATCCCCTTTTTCTAAAATCTCGAACCACTCTTCTGTTTCCAGTCTCCACGAGACTCTGCCTGATGTCCATATTGTTCATGACAATATGTTGCTTTCGAATAGTGTCTTCTAAGGTATTTGGCTCATCAAATTCAATTATGTTTCGGTATTCCTTGGGTAGCCCACTGATGAAGCGTTGCACCTTCACCTTCTCTGCTTTGATGTAGGGTACATATCTCAATAAGTTGAGGAATTTGCTGACATATTCCTCTATAGTGAGTTGCCCCAGTTTGAGTTCATAAAACTCTTTAGCCTTCTCGTCGAAATATTTTTTCGACAAATACTTCTTCCAGAAGTATTTCTCAAACTGTTTCCAGGACATGTCCTCCTCGCGGACCCCTTTCACATTCTTAAGATCTTCCCACCAGATGGAATCTTTTTCATTCAGATTGAAAGTGGCCACTCGGGCCTTCAAATTCTCTGAAAAATCATGGACTCTGAAATATTTCTTCAATCCAAATAGCCAGGCCTCTGCTTCCTCCCCCTTCTTTATCTCACCGTCGAAGGAGGGAGGTTTGGCCTTTCTAACTTCCTCAAATTTATGACCCTTGGAAGTCTTTTTCTTCTTCTGTTTTCTTCGAGAATAGGAACCGATGCTGCTGCTGGAAGAGCCTTCTGAATCGCCATATTCCTTCTCAGAGGAATTGTCTGGCACTGGTCCTTTACCTCTGGGGTGGACCTTCCTTGAGGTGATCCTCTCAGTATGGCCACTGATATGACCATGTTTCTGCATCTTGGGTTCATGCTTCATTTGTCGTTGTAGGTCGGATAAGCTCTGTAGTAAAACTGCATTAATTTCAGTTTGTTTTTCTTGTTCTTTCATCATCCTTTCATTGTCGGCCTTGCAGCTTTGCAATTCAACCATGAGACTCCTCACAGTCTCAGCTAGATCTAGAGGGGTTCCTATTGCTCTTCTTTCGTCAGACTCTTTGTCTCTATTGTGGGAGCCTTCTCCCATCTCTTGGTGAGTTAGCATTTTCTACGTCTGTAAATTCCCGTGGTTGATCGTCCGCTTGGGTGAAAAGACAAACGCTGGTTATTAGTCAAGAGTTAGATACATTTTTCTATCCTGTGCATAAATTCATAACTCTTTCACATGCATACATAGTTTGTAACATCCCGCTCTGGCGCACTGAGAAAACTTATTCTTTGAGGACACTTGCTCACAGGTGATCTAGACTTTTATGATGTTAAAACATTTATCCTTGATTATGATGCGTTATGATAGATGACATGATGTTTTACTGCTTTGACGTAGACAAGTTCTATTGACTCAGTTTTATTGAGTGTGCAGGGTTTTGGACCTTGAGGATGTAGAGGCATCGGTGGAACCCCTTGGACTCCGGATTGAGTCAGGGAGTGTGCTATTTGGGTTGATTTATTTACTGTGATATTTCATTGATTTGATGATATGATGTTGACATGTTCTGACACGATTGTTGATGATGCAAGTTGACGATAGCTTGCCGACCAGACTCACATATGGAGTAAAGGGGCCACACATGATTTCCAGAGAGATTGAGGGACAGGTGTGGACAACAGCCCTGCCAAAGCCTACTATCACTCCCGTCGTGGCTCGAACTATAGGTTAATGATTACCTAGTTCGAGAGGATCCACGATGCCGTGAGAGAAGACTGCGACAGTCGCCCACGATGATTCTAAGGGGCGCGCAATAAGGCGGGGGCCTTATTCCTTAGAGCCCTTAGTCTCCCACAAGTTCACCTGGCGGAGTGTTGACTCCAGAGGTTATAGATGTCTACCAATCAGTCAAGTTGGTGAGTGGCACCCTTGGAGCACATGGTGCATCCTGAAGGGTACGTCATGTGAAAGAAGCACAAGTTGGCGAGTGGCACCCTTGGAGCATGTGGTGCATCCTAAAGGGCACGTCACGCAAAAGAAACATAAGTTGGCGAGTGGCACCCTTGGAGCACGTGGTGCACCCTGAAGGGCACGTTGCATTGATGTTGATGAAGGAACAAACCTAGATGGCCCTAATACATTTAACACATTAAGAAATTCTTAAGCTACTTCTCTAATTAAATTTCACCTAGTTCAGAATCGAAGTCCTAAGTCTAAAACTTCTCAGGGTAAATTTTTGTCTAACCTTAAGAACAGACCCTATAATAATAAAAATAAAAATTTAAACAAAAAAAACCCCTTAGGTAATAGTTTTAGTCTTCATAAATTTTTGGAGTAAAATGAAGAGAGTAATAATTTATTAAAAATCCGTGGTTTTAAATTGTAAAGAAGAAACAAATTATTTAACTTGTGGAAGTATAAAAAGATTTTAAATTAATAATAAAGGGAAAAGAGTAAATAGCGCAACTGTCATTTTGGCTCTAATAAAAAGGGGAAAGAAGGGGATAGTAAAAATTAGGAAACTAAGGATTGGAGGAAACATAATAAAGGAAAGTTGGGAACTTATGGTAAAAGGCAAGGTCAACATAGTAAGGAATATGCAATTAAGAACCTTCTAATTTGAGCTAATTTAGTAACTTCATTTTTAGGGAAATTATTTAAAACATGTAAGGGGATCTAGGAACACCTAGGAGGAAATTTAGGAGCAACTCTAGGTGGGTGAGGGAAATGAGTAAATTAATAATTTAAAGAAAATAATTATTGGAGAAAAGAGGGGAATGGACGACACTTGTGCGAAGGAGAATATTTAGAATATTTTTATTTTTAATTTAAAAGTGATTTAGGGAAAGTGTGAGGTTTGGACAACTCTATAAAAGAAAGGGAAGATGAGGAAGAAAGGGATCGACTGTTA
>ML780568.1:306592-317286 GCA_009831015.1 Picea engelmannii | reverse complement strand
ATCTTGTACTTGAACATTTAAGTGGGGTAAAAGGAGGTTTCCCCCTCGAAGAGGCTTATTATCTGAAATTATCTCTTTTTCAAGGCGTTGAGTACCTTTCCTGAAGTTTTTCTATGCTATATTGATGTTTGGTTCTTAACAATCTATGCATAGATAGATCTAAATTGTGATTTGAAAGATGCTCACTTGGCATTATTCGATACATTAGTTGAAACTCTTATTCTATTTTATGGATATGACACAATGTATTGACCCTATGTTAATAGTGCCCCATTTTATCTAATTATTGTGATAGAAATGACTTATTGTTTGAGGGAATTTGTTTACAAATGATCTAGTTTAATCATTTTTATTAGGATGTTTTAACTTGAATTTTTATTTATGATTGATGAATTATCATGATTCTGTCATTATGAGGATCAAGTGATGGATACACAATAAGGTGAAGATCTTATTCCTCAAGAACAATTAATCTCTCAAAAAGGGGCAACAAAGTTGAGTTAATAATGTCTGCACTATTGCACCCTTTCACCATCCACAATAGTGAGGTGCTAGAAGGGCTTGCAACCATAACACCCTTGGAAATATGATAAGTAAATCTTGAAGTCCATGGAGTACATGGCACCATTAGTATTATTAGTAAAAATGGTCAATGATTAATGACTTGAAAAGTGAATTGAAAAATGTTCAAAGAAAATTGTTTAGTATGCATTTCATTTTAGGAGAAAACATCATTCTCAAATTCTTATTTTAGAAAAGAGAAATTAATTTGTTAGCCTAAACAAACATATTTAGATCCCTTAGAATTTATATTTTATAATGAATATCTAATTGAAATACAAATACTAAGAAAGAGAGGTAGGTTATGAAGTTGTGCATGGAATTAATTTAAAGCAATTATTAATTAGAGAAAATTCAATTCAAGAGAATCCATAAATCATGGATAAGAAATAGGATTTAGAATACAAATTCAATTTGTGAAATAAAAAAGGTAGGCTAGAGATAAAGTAAAGTTATCTAGTAAATAAAATGACATGTAACTACTCATGCAAAACTAAAATATGAATCTTGAAGAAAGTCTAGGGAACACCTAGGAGTAAGTTTAGGAGCTGAGGAAGTTGAGTAAGTATTATTATTTATGTGTAATTTTTAAATGGTAAATACATGTGTATGTGTGCATGTGAATGACACATTTAAAGGTAAATACTAATCTTTTAGGGAGTTAGTAAATTATAATTTTGCACTTGTTGGACAAGTGGCATGAGCTACATGTTCTATAAAAACATGACTTGGGTTTGAGAGAAAAGTTTTTCTAATGCACCCTAATATTGGATGATCATCGTATTGGGAAAATGTCTTTTGATTCATTATGATGAGATTTTGGTTTATTGGAGGTTGTAGAGAAGTGAGACTCTTCTCAATATTTACGTATTCAATCCTCAATCTTTTGCTAGTGAGTATTCTTCACACAACCTCATTGTGGCTTGTGGGTCTTTGGGGAAGACGAGTACCCAAAGGAGTTGGAAGTGCGGTCGATTGGTGGATCAAACAAAAATTTGAAATTTGACATAAGTACTTTGAAAAAGTTGGCACAAGGTTGAATCATATTGAAATTTGGAAACAATCATCCAATGACAGTAAACTAGTTATACTTTATTTAGAATTTCATTATTATAAATTTCATTTATTTATATATGAATTATGAAATAGTTTTGTTAATATAAATTTAATTGATGTCCATATTATTAGATTGATATAGATTCTTTAATAAATTTTCAACCTACAATGCTGCATGATTGCTACTTATATCATCATATCTTGAAATTGATTTGATAGTAAACCTTTAATATTTTATTATTGAGAAATAATTTGGAATCGTTTGACTGTATGTGAAGTGTCATTTTCTACATTCTCAAATGAGTATACATCCTTTTGTAATTATTTTTAGATCTAATTGTATATGTAGAATTTTGTGAATTCATTGTTCATTTTAACACTATATAGTATTTCATATATTGTTTTTCCAAGTTAAAATCCGTGGGAAAGCCCTTTAGTATTTTCATCATTTCGAGGATGGTACCCAGGGAAAAAATTAGAATATTCATGGCACAAGGTCAGTCAGCAACAGGGACCGAATCCGTTGCAGCAATATACTCATTATCGATTTAAATCCCCCTATAAGAATTCTCTACCAAGTTCCAGACCTTGCAAATTATCAATGTAACAAAACCAAAATTCCATAAAAAAAAAAAAAAAATTGTTAGTTTATAAATAAGGAACTCTTCTTTGACACTTCTTATCTTGAGGATGCATAATTGTATATGTCCTAAAAAAAAAACCTAAGCTACAAAATTCTCATCATTAAGTTGGTTCTTTCTTACTTACGACTAATTTCTTTAGCTTCCGAAGATTATTGTATTTATATTTCATCTTTATCATCAACATTCCCAATAGTATTGAAAATTATGTTGAGTTATATATTCATATATATTATAAATATTCCTATAATACTTTCCTCCAATATTTAGAAGTTCACCCAAATTGTCCCAAGGGGGATCTTGGATATTTTATATAACCTTTGTTTTTGTCTTTATGCATATGAGGGTTGACAAGTGCTTGTCACTTTAGTCGTGGAATAGTATTATTACTTTACTCATGGTAGTATTTAAAATTAAACCAAGATTACTTTAGAAAGCGGGTAATCCAAAAAGATCGATTAAATCTGTCTTGATATCTTTACATCGAAAGTTGAGATGATTAGGGAATATAACATATGGCCACACCCATTAAAATATTGTTTGGACAGTCCCGGTCTAGTCTCCTAATATTGGGCTACATATGGACTTCACATGGAAAACCCATTCCCGGTTATCATGACCAGTAAGGAGGAAGGCATACTCAACAGAGAAATGAAAAGCTGCTATACGATTGTCACTAACAGAGTTTATACTTCCATTGAAAATAACCAATTCAAAACCTAAAAGATAAGTGGTTAGAAAATGCTCTAAATTTTTTCAATTCCTTTCCTTTCTGAATTATGTTTACATTAAATTTGATCTATTGCACGATTTCTGATGAAATGTTGTGGCTATGTCTTATAGATACCCAATTATTTCCATGGAGTTACCATGAGACTCTACTCTCAAATAGGTGGCCGGGTTTCTTTTGGACCGCTTAGCTCCTAGCTCTATATTCAATCCAACAGTGTTGGGCTTGAGTACTCTGTTCTCGTCTAAAATTCCAAGTCTGATAATACATTTAAAGATTTATTATTCGAGAAATAACATATTACTTACTGCTTATTACAAAAGACATATTACTTTTGTAATTAGATTTATCTTATTACTAATGCAAGTAATTATCCTGCATCTCTATATAGCGAAACATTGTATTTATAGTCTCGATATAATATTTTCATTCCAACATACTCCTTTATTCAAAATGAAAATAGTTGAGTCCTCTTATTCCTACTGTATCTCTGCAACATGTTGCGGAGGATGGTACTAATACACAAAGAGTTACTTCCAATTGTTTAAGGTTTTCATTTTGTCACATACCCAACATTTCCATCTGACGTTTTTATTTTTATTTGTTTATGTACTATTCATAGTAACCCTATAATCACAGACTTCTTGTTATTTCCTTGTAAGGAATTCATGAACAAACTTTATCATTTGTTATTTTCTATGTTGATATCAATTATCATTACTAACAAAGATGATGATCATTGGATTTAAAACTTAGGGTAACCAATTAATCGAATGATACAAATTACATTATGTCATGGGTGATTCTTTATTTCTAGTGATAACCCTATTTTCCATTATAAACATAAGGGGAAGGTTATCGAAACTATGCTATTAGAAATACCCCTATAAAAAACACATATTAATTGTTTTAATATTAAATTGAGTGCCCATGGGATAAATATTTGAGACTAAAAGTTAGAACAAAAATCAAGCTATGGTAGCTGACATAAAGTCTCTCATGAAATATAGGTGTACGCTCCTAGTTAAATGGCCTCTACACTTGTCTAGACCTTGGTTTATACTACTGAACCCTTTGTACACAATTTGAGATAGGATTAAATTCAACCATTCCTTTCACAAACGTTCTTAAATTCATGGTAGTGGTTTGGTATGTGAAATGTCCAACTTAATTAATGGATGACTATCAGGGTTGATCTTCACTTCTCAACAGATACATGTGTTATCTAGATCTATTGACAACGAAGGGAAGGTACATATCGATACATGCAAGGGTTAATGTTCCAAGGACCAAAAGGTACGGGTGGTCGACTCGATCCCCACTCTTTGCATCTTCTCTGTAGAAGAGCGTGCCTCTTGGTGCGAAGGCACTACTCTAGGCGACCTTCCCCACTGTAAGTTTTTCCCATGCATATTTTAACAATTTTAAGTGACCATTACTCAGTTTACCAATGAACATTGCACTGTCAAATTTTAAGAATAGATGTAGGCACCCAAGCTCTCTTCTCCTAATGCTTCCATTCTCATCCTCTTTCCCTTCAGCTTGTAGACTCACTTGCAACCTATAGTTTTTTTGTATCTTGGAAGTTCTACGAGGTCCCATGTGGCATTCCTCTCTAATGCATTCATTTCATCCTTCATTGCTTCTTCCCATTTATCACTGTTAGAACCATTCACAACTTCCTGATAGCACGAAGGTTCATCATCATTAGTACTTAAAGAAACCGACAAAACAAAATTAGCATACCTTCTTGGAGGATTTCAGACCCACGTAGATATCCTTAGAGAAGTTTGTGTCTCATCGACATTCTATTGATTGTTATCGTCAACCATGTCTTCCTATGTAGGAAAATCTTCATGAAAATCTTCAAAAACTTGTTCATGTTCACTTTCATCTCTATTTGAGTTGGTTTCAAACTGAATCTGTTGATACTTAGGTACTTCTTCATGTTTCATTAAATGTCTATATCTGATTTGATGAGAGATGATTCATAAAATATTACATCTTTGTTAGTGGTGATCTTGTGGGTAGTAGGATCCCACAACCTGTACCCCTTAATACCATCACCATATCCAACAAAGATAAGATTTTTTTTATTTTGGATCTAATTTAGAACGTTGAAGATTTCGGAATTAGAGCATAGGCTTCACAACGAAAAACTTTAATATTAGAATAATTATAAGGGTGACCTTTCCATACCTCTTTAGAAATATTGCACTCTATTATTGTTGATGGTGATTGATTCACCAGATAACAAGTTGTAGTTATTGCTTCTGCCCATAGTTCCTGCTGCAAATTGGCATTACTAAGCATACTTCTTCCTCTTTTTAAAAGAGTCATGTTCATGCATTCAGACACTCCATTATGCTGAGGAGTGTAGGCAGTGGTTTTATGCCTATCAATCCCAAACTCCTTGCAATAGTTCTCAAATTCCATTGATGTAAATTAACCACCATTATCAGTTCTTAAACATTTAATGGAGCTACTAGTGCTCTTTTCTACTAAATCTCTAAATTGCTTGAGAATAGTAAACACATCAGCCTTTCTTTTCAACATATAGACCCAAACATTCCTCTACAAATCATCTATAAAAGCTACAAAATTATATGACGATCCTCCATTCAAAATAGTAGGGGATGGTCCCCAAACATCAGAATGGATATAATCAAGGATTCCTACACTGGTGTGTCTTCCGGTTTTAAATGTATGCCTATTTTGTTTTCCATAAATACAGTTCTTCCATAAATATAACTTTAAAGTCTTTAGACTAGGAAGTAACTTCCGATCAGATAATACCTTTAATACTTGTTCGTTCATATGGCCCAACCGTTGATGCCATAGTCGAACAAAATCATTGTTGTTCTCAGATATCGTTGTCGCATGATCTGACTCAGTTCTTCCTTTTAACAGAAACAGGTTACCAACCTTCTTCTCTTTCATAACCATTATGATTCCTTTGTAGACTTTCATAACTCCACCTTGAACAATACTCTTATATACTCCAGTCTCTAAGACTCCCAAGGAAATTAGGTTCTTCCTAAGCTCAGGTACATGTCTCACATCAGTTAGTATTTTAACAGTTCCATCAAATATCTAAATTCAAATTCTACCAACTCCCACAACTTTACATGATATATATCATTTCCCATGTAAAACATTCCATCATCTATAGACTGATAAGTAATAAACCAGTGTCTATGAAGACACGTGTGATTTGAAGCACCAGAATCTAATAACCATTGTTGATCATGATGTGAACCAATACTAATTGATAAAACTTCATCAGTCATACATGAACCTATTTCAGTTGCATTTGCTTCCTTCGTCTCTTTTGGAGGGTCTTCTTTGGAGCCTTGTTGTCTCTTCCAACAACCCTTCTTTAGGTGTCCATATTTGCCACAAAACCAACACTTAAGCCTACTCTTTTTTCCCTTTAACTTTGACCAAGAGAAATCCCTCTGATCGTGTCCTCTTTCTTTAGGTCTGTGTCTAACCATCATTGCCTCAGATGTAGAGGTTTCTATATTGGATTTCTTCCTTGTTTCCTCAGAGAGTAAAGCTCCAACAATATCATCAAACTCAATACTTTCTGTTCAACTGAAACTAATAGAGGTAACAAAGTGATCCCATGACGTGGGAAAAGAACACAATAATTTAATTGCCTTATTTTCAGATTCGAATTTCACTCCCATGCTATCCAACTGGACTAAAAGAGTATTAAAAGTATTTAAATGATCAACTATTTTTTTACCTTCCTTCATGCACAAACTGTACAATTTCCTTTTCAGGAAGATCTTATTCGTCAAGGATTTCTTCATATACAAGATTTCCATCTTCATCCATAAACCGACTGTTGTCTTCTCCAAGAGAATGTTTAACAAAACATCATCGACCAAACACAGGCATATGGCACTTAGTTCTCTCGCATCAATATCGTCTCGGCCTTCATTTGTTATGGTCGCAGGTTGTTTTTCTTTTCCCGGAAGCATCTTCAGCATGCCTTGTTGCAGAAGAAGATTGTGCATCTTAACCTTCCATATCTCGAAATTGTTCTTTTCATTGAACTTCTCAATTTCAAATTTAGCACTCTGAGTTTTCGCCATTAGCATAAGAAAAATTCCCAAAAAACAAATCCTTATAATAACCAAGGACTTTAAAAATTAGTGTGGATGAATAATGGTTTAAAAATCCAAAAGGTTTAATAAAAAAGTTTAGAAATAAACCTTTTATAAAAAATCCACTTTTACTTTAATTCCTCCACCTTTGCTTTTTTCACTTTATACCTTTATTTAAATTCTTTTTTTTACTTCATCCACCCATGTGACTTCGTGTTCTATGCATAAAATATTATCAAAGATTTACCGTACCCAGTGCATCCCTTATGAGAAGAGCCCAACGTTGATTCCAGATCGTGGGAAAATCGCAAGTCCACCCTCTAGATGGGTGCTCCCTTTGGTAGGTAAAGTGGGCGTTGATTTGAGATCGACGCTCCCTCTAAGACTGGATCCCAGTGCTATTTCTGATCAATGCTCCCTCTAAGACTCGATCCCAGTGCTATTTTTGATCGATGCTCCCTTTGAAATCGTAGGCAAGCACTGATTTTAATTTTCTAAAATTCATAAGGGCAGAGGGAGATCAACGCTCCCTTCACTAGGGGTGCCCAACACTGAGTTGTAAACAACGCTCCTCCTATAAAGATACCCACACAGATCCTCCATGCTTGGAAACAACGCTCCTCCTATCAAGTTATCCACGTTGATCCTCCACGCTCCTCCTCTGATGGCCTCACGAATCTCCAAACACACCTATGAGACCACTTGTTATAATTGTAAATGCGGAAACACAAATATCACATGATAATCAACAATCACACATAGATTATAAACAAAGAGATTTTACGTGGTCCACCCAAACATTGGGATACATCCACCAAGTAGAGGTATCGGTTGTCTTACTATTGAAATCATGGATATTACAACAGCTCACTCACTCTCGTGTCTGCCTCTACTGGCTTATATAAATAATGAACATAATTAGATTAGTTACATAACTATTATCTAAACTTGTGCATTCATACCAAATTGATAGATTTGGTTGAACAAACTACTACAAAATAGGCTCCACTAAATCTAGGCTCTACTAAATCTGCTCATATCTATCGAATCTGAGAAATTCGTTGGCATATTCAAAAAAAACTTTATATTTTGTAGTCAATCATAAGACAATTGTTACATTTTCAAAAGAAATTCATAATCATTAAAAAAAATTAAAAAAAGTCTATGAAAAGTTATAAAGTATTGAATTTTCAACGAAAAGTTTTAAAGAAGGAGTGGAGTATTAAAAATTTGGAGTATTATAATTTTGATGTAGACTTAAGGCCTCTATAATACTGAATTTCCAATGTAACTCCAATGTAGAGTTATAGAGAATGATTTTTTTGTTTAAAATAACAATTTTTCTTTTTAAGATGACAATAGATGGGTTCTGATGAATAAAATATCTGTCATAATGAAAGTTTTAAAATATTAAATGGATGAGTTACATTGAATAAATATTAATAAATAATACTAGTATTCTATTTTTAAGGTTAAATTCAAGCCACACACCAAATTGGTATATGAGACCTCTTTATCCAGTGATGACGAAACAATGGTTACAACTTCATAAACAATAAAAAAAAAAACTATAATCTAAACATTATACAACATTTTAAATGCACAATTCAATAAATTCATTATAATTAATTTAAATATTATTTACTCATAATAATAAATTGTATTTATAAAATCCCCATTTTAAAAATTGTAATTAATCTAAATATTATTGTTCATAATGATGATGATGATGATGATTAACATCCACTAAGACCTAATTGGTCTATCGAACCTTAAGAGGGTAAGTGATTACTTGTGATTCTTTAGAATTTTGTTTCTGTGCTCGAAAAGCATTAAGAGAAGCTTTCCAAGATCACCATACTTTTGTTGAGTTAAGAGGTTAGGAAGGTTAGTAGTGTGATCAATATTTTTGAAAATGACTTCTAATATGGGTATAGGTTGAACAATCTAAGAGAAGGTGATTTTAATATTCAACCTTCTTAGTGTCACAAAGGTGACACACTCTTTCATCCCATGGCATTTTAGGAATCGACCAACGCCCAGTTTCACTATGGAGCTCGTGAGAATTTGTTATGATCTTAGCAATGCTTATTTTTTTCTTTACACTTGGCAAAACAGATAGGTAATTTTGATCTTCTAGATTAGGGTTGATTACATCTTTATAATACCTTAATTTTTGTTTTTCCTCTAACTCTTTATCAGACCACATTTTTCCCTTAAATTTTGATCTGACATTTTTTTTAATAGTAACTTTATTCTACAAAATGGTTTCATCCATAATTCCCCAATAGTTTAGCCAAGACCGAGCGTCTTTATGCCATCCTCGCTTGAGTCAATGATGGTTATGACTTGATTTTGAAGCAATTTTAGGTAGCCTCTTGTATTCCATGTTGTTTAACTTGTTCTTATACATTACGTATCTAGTCATAGCTATGCTCTAAATGGGAGAGAGGCTTGTTTCTATGAGGAGGATGGGATAGGGCACATTTCCTTTAATTTTGAGATTATAGGTTATAAAATTCTTTTGTATTTTCTCTATCTTTCTCCAGGATTCAAGAGAGATACTATAGCCCCAAAATTCACATCCATAGAGAATAACAGGTGTAACAAGAGTCTCAAAGAGGAGTTTCTTCTTATCCCAACTCCAAAGATCAGCTGATTTACAATTGTTTTCAAGCCCATAATAAGCTTTCTATCCCCCAATAATCCTTTTCTCAATGCTATAATTCCAATTGAGCTTGTGGTGTACATCAATTCCAAGATATTTGTATGAAGTCACTTCCTCCAATTTTTTGTTGTCATATACAAAGGTATCATAAGTTATCTTATTGGATTTAATAATCATGACCTTAGTCTTATTAGTATTAATAGTCATACCCATATTGGAGCAAAAGTCCTTGAGGATTCTTAGTTGGTTTTCAAGATTATGGGGACTCCTTGCCATAAGAACAATATAAACAACATAAAGAAGAAGATTGATGACTATACCAGTGAAAGTAGTGCCGACACAACCTATTTTTTCCAAGCATTCTTCTAACTTATCAATGTATATGCCAAAAAGGGTAGAGGACAAGGGACAACCTTGTTTGACTATGATATTACAGTTAATCTCTTTTGACCAAGCCTCAGTGTTTTTAAACTTAGCAATAACATTCTCATACATCCTTATTGCAGCATCCCTCAACTCGAGAGGCACTTTTATCTCTTCCAATATGAAGTCACTTCCTCCAATTTTTTGTTGTCATATACAAAGGTATCATAAGTTATCTTATTGGATTTAATAATCATGACCTTAGTCTTATTAGTATTAATAGTCATACCCATATTGGAGCAAAAATCCTTGAGGATTCTTAGTTGGTTTTCAAGATTATGGGGACTCCTTGCCATAAGAACAATATAAACAACATAAAGAAGAAGATTGATGACTATACGAGTGAAAGTAGTGCCAACACAACCTATTTTTTCCAAGCATTCTTCTAACTTATCAATGTATATGCCAAAAAGGGTAGAGGACAAGGGACAACCTTGTTTGACTATGATATTACAGTTAATCTCTTTTGACCAAGCCTCAGTGTTTTTAAACTTAGCAAT
>ML780568.1:284668-299075 GCA_009831015.1 Picea engelmannii | reverse complement strand
AAATTAAACCAAGATTACTTTAGAAAGCAGGTAATCGAAAAAGATCGATTAAACCTGTCTTGATATCTTTAAATCGAAAGTTTTGAGATGATTAGGGAATATAACATATGGCTGCATCCATTAAAATATTGTTCAGACAGTCCCGGTCTGGTCTCCTAATATTGGGCTACGTATGGAATTCACATGGAAAACCCATTCCCGGATGTGACTCGACGTAATTTTTTTCAGAGTAAGGTACAAAATCTTTATGGGCTTGAGCTCTCCATGTTAAGGGGTCGGAAGGAAAAATCGTTTTACAGATTATTGTTTTTTTTCTAGGGTCTATATTCTATATCTGCTCGGTTCTGGTTTCCCGAGTCTCAATTCACTGTAATATCCTTTGACTATACCTAGAATGTGGTCCACGAGAAATGGATTCCTATTGTAATGTACCTCAAAATTTACATGTAATTTTTTTTTTCTTTATTTAATTATTCTTTTTATTGGGTACTTTGAGTTGATACTGTGTCTTTAAAGTTCAGTCATTCATCAACCATCATGTACAACAGTCCTTTCCCTTTACGACTCTAACAGATTTTTATCATATTGTCACCTCTTCCTATTTTGGTACTGAGTTATATGAGCGATCATAGGTACATAGCTAGGAATACCTTGTTTTTATTTACAACCTGGTAATACTCACCATTTCGTTTCCAAAACCCACTTTATATTAAGGGGTATAACTTCTTAGAACCAACTAATCCATAAAAGAAAAGGTCATAGGTGTGAGGTATTATGATAAACGACCTTGTATACATGTTATTACAATGTCTAATAGAAAAATTTATCACCATTCGTCATACTTTTAAAACAAACCCTGTTGGGGTAAAAATCGAACACTAAACTATACAAAAGCAAAAGCGCGAGTGG
Source organism: Picea engelmannii (assembly GCA_009831015.1). Classification (NCBI taxonomy): domain Eukaryota; kingdom Viridiplantae; phylum Streptophyta; class Pinopsida; order Pinales; family Pinaceae; genus Picea; species Picea engelmannii. The sequence goes on along the minus strand of ML780568.1, from coordinate 298,166 downwards.
CTAAACCTTGGGTAGGATATGGTTAACGTAAAGGTAGCTGGGATTCAACGTATAACTAGTGTAACCAGGTGATAAAATAATTAACCCTACGTAGGCCATTCGATTTCCTTGCCATAAATCCTCTGAGCAACACAACTGATTGGAACCCTCTCGTTTTAAAGGCCTGTTTGCAACATTTATGGTGCTCTGAGATGAGTCAAATCATTACAGAGTTCGATTGACATGCCCAATGAAATTTCGACACTTACCTTTCGTTCACATGGCCAGGTACGATCCCACTCATCCTCCATTACTCCATACGAAGGTTATCCCATAGTTCTCACTTCATTCCGGTCTTGGCTTGGTGAAGGAAAAAGGAAAGCTCCCGACTAAACTCTGTTTTTGTTTTCTGTCTTAGCAACGTGGTCATGCTTTTGTGAAATCAAATCCTTTCTCCAAGTGGGAGAGCTCTTGGAAGTAGACTCCTCGACGGACCACCCTGTAAGCAGTAATTCGACTTGGCTGTCATTTGCATTTGGGTTTGTTTCTGTCTCATCGAGTAGTTTTGAGTAACTCCAGTACACCAGCAGATCCTTGGTAGCATTCTTGTTTTATATCGGTATTAAAAAAAATAGCAAAAGGAAAACGAGGTCCTCTTAGTAGGGTTGAGGGTTCTCGTAGCTTATCCTCTCTCTGTACTGCCTTCCCTGTCGAGCCGAGCCATCTTTCTCCCGTGGAAGGTCTTATCCCGATGTATGTTGATATGCACATCTGAGATATTTTATTTATTTGTTTTCTTAACTTAAAAGTTTGGTATTGGGTGTGGCTTCCTTCGTCGATTAATACCTAGTTGACAGTGTATGTAACCGGCTTTTCCTGTGTGTAATAGACCTCTCGATACATTGTGGAACTAAAAACAGGGTCCCGTGTTTAAATCTTAAATTCACTGGTATTATTATGTCGATTAAAGGGGTCGTCGTAAAGTCCAGAGGCGGTTTAATCCTTTCTGTTTAAATTTAAACTATTATAATGGATTAATGTTACTAATGCTTTACGCTCATTATACGGATGTTATCCCTGTTTATGATCTACTTTGGGTTAAAAGTTGGTATTCGTCACTAATGATGGGCCCCTTTGTTATGCGAGGGTACCCATCAGGGAGGCACGAGATCCTCTTCCCTCCTCGGTCTGGGAGCACATGGGTTTTAGCGCAAATGGCGAAGGATATAAAATCCGCTATCACAGTTATTTTTTTCTTATTTCATTCTGTTCTTTTTAAATGGTTGTGTTACTGTTTGTCGGATACATTTTCTTATTGTTTAGCCTTGTTTTGTGCAGACTGTGCTCACGCCATGGAAGGGGAACGCCCTCTTCACTCTTCCAAGAGGTGCTCGGTTTCCAAATCCGAATAACCCTCTGTCTAAGTTATTACTGGCACCGATGATTCAGGCTACGGCTCGTTCTTAATATTGTGAAGATATTTCATTTTTTCAGTTATGTGTTAGTTGTTTTAAGGGTACACCCTAATTTTGTATTAAAGACTGGTACATTGAAAGTGCGCCAAGCTTGTGCTTGATTGGATTCGTCATATCCATACCACCATTTCCTTAAATGATTAAGAACAATGTATTGGGTTTTTTATTTGCTGTGGATATTATGGAAGTAACAGGATCCAGAACTGATGTTTCTGTGTTTAACATTCTCTGCTAATTTTTTCCGAAAGTTTGGTTTGTCAAACAGAGTTGAAATTCGTTTCTTGATTTGTTCTAGTTAATTTCCCAGAATTAATTTTGAATTTCGTTTCTTGATTTGTTCTAGTTAATTTCCCAGAATTAATTACACAAACGTCTCAAAAATTATTTAACCATGTATAGTAATGCACCTACAACTAGCACATAAGTACTGTGGTTAAGGGAGGTTCGCTCCCACTGGTACTGTGTTCTTGTATTAAAAAATCCTCCGAGTTTTGTTGAAGTTTGGCCACTTATTTCTGTTATACAAACAAAATGGCAAAGGTAGGAGTTTAGCGTGAGCCTTGCTTTCCCCACTCGTGACTGTTTTTACTTCACTCATTCATATCATATACCCTAACTTGTCGTGAACTACACATTGCGCCGTAGATACGCTATGTAATTTATATTTTGACTTATGTTCCTATTCTGACCATTAATCTAGCATTTGGTTGATCTCACACAAGAATTAAGTCGGTTTGTTCTGGCACCGATACTACTAAACCATTCCATAATATCTATGCTCCAACGCTTCTGTATTGGGGTGTGTGGATTTTGCTGGATTATTTCCTGCGAGAATGTTTATACACACATATATATTACCCGACTATGTTTATAGATGGTTTTTCTAGAGCGTCACAGTATCGTTTTATAAAGATTACCCATTATTTAATATGTCTATGTTCATATTATACCTATACAGGTCTACATGTATGTCGAATATACTCTCAGTATTGCAGGACATACTTGCCTATGGTTTGAGCTTGTATACTTATTAATGAAGGTTCACCGTATACTAGTTATCTACAGAAATATAATTTCACCATAGGGAAATGGTACTCTCAGCTACCAATTACACTAAACAAGCAAATCATTTTTCCTTTTGTTCAACAGATTTAAAGTTAGGAAGGTAGTTGTAGACTGTAGTCATCGAACAACCTTTGTCTACGCTTTTGGATGCATGCTAACTTGAAGGATTTCACTATATCCATAACCAATTCACTCCACAGAGACAGAGATATTGAAATTCGATACAGGAAAATAACTCACAACAATTATATGATTACTTAAAATTGACAACTAGGAACTACTTCACTACATATTTAACATGTTCAACACCATAGATATAAAAGCATTCGAACAAGTAGGGGTTAGAGTAGCATATCTATACTAAACTCGCGGAAAAACAAAGGGAACAACCACGTTCCTCCCAACCATAGAACCGAGCAGCCAAGATCACTTGCACGGTTCACCGCCTAGCCTGACCATGAGTCCATGAGGGAAAACTTGGAAACCTCTCTTCCGTAATATCCTTTGAACCAGTAGCTCCCCCTTACCTTACACCCATTCAATGCTCATAACAACAAGGAAAAAAAATCAATAGTTTTCCTTTCCAGCATACCTGGTAGCGTCCTGTCTCGTGACATATGCTTATTTATCCATTTGCCTAGGTATTTTCCCTCCTTTGGGAATTTTTGTAGCTTCTAAATCCCTGATTTGCAGGGGCTACCAGTGGCCAATTCACTGATTTTCCACTTGTAAAAATCAGCCTAGAGGTAGTTCCAACATGTTCCCCTCTCACGGAATCACGGTCAGCTAAAATTTAACATGGTTGTCCCCTTTGTCTCTTGCAATCAATATAAAATATTATGTTTTTCATACAAGTGTCATAGTCCAATATCTAGTTGGGACAAATCATATCTTTGCCCAACAACCAAAATCATTTATTACAATTATAAAATCCGAAATTCGGAGTTGCCAGAAATGGCAAAAAATTTCCAACTTCGAATTTACTAAAAACGGAAATAAATTTCCAGCAATTTAAATTCTAAAAATATTTTTATTTTCTTTATTTTTGGGGGGATGCCACACCTATCTTATGTATAGACGATCCATCGACACTCTAGCTGGGTAAGATATTTATTTTTGACAAGGAGACAAATATCTATTGTGTGTATGCGTTTTCTGTTTTGGATAGTTGTCAATATTATTTCCCTTAAATTTGTGACATAAAGGATTTATTTGTGTAAAGATTAAATAGATTTTTCCTTTATTATAAATAAAACCACATCCAGATTTTTTTGTAGCTGTTAGGTATCCTTCAGTTGCGTGTCATCTTGAGGTTTCTCTGTGGATTTAAGTAAATGACTTTTCTGTTTACTATTTGTTTTCTAGAATTTACTCGAGTCACAGTCCTATGACGTTCTATTAGCTCTATGTAGGACTAATATTATCCCTATCTTGAAGGGAGTGTATGCTCTATGTGGAGGGGTCTTTAAAAATCTAATTTAATATACTTTTCTCTTCCTTTGTTTTTATCATCGATACTGTATATGTTTAGTTTTTCAACCAGGTATACTCTAACAGTTGATACCAAGAATAAAAGGAGGAGACTTCTATTTTTCATTTGTACTTGTTTTATCTAAAATATTTAAGTATTAGCATAGATACAAGACTAAATATGGGTCTCTCGTGACTATGCGAGGGAACCCATCAGGTTTTCCAGGTTTCCCTCTTCCTCCACATTCAGAATTCCTTCTTTGAGATTGGTTATCATGGCCAATAATTTTATCAATATCCAAGTTTTTATGCAAGGAGGAAGACATACTCAATAGAGAAATGAAAAGCTGCTATACACTTTTCATTATTAGAGTTTATACTTCCAGTGGAAATCACCAATTCAAAACCTAAAAGATAAGTGGTTAGACAATGCTCTAAATTTTTTCAATTCATGTCCTTTCTGAATTATGTTTACATTAAATTTGATCTATTGTAGTATTTTTGATGAAATAATGTGACTATGTCTTATAGATACCCAAGTATTTCCATGGAGTTACCATGAGACTCTACTCACAAATAGGTGGTCGGGTTCCTTTTGGACTGCTTACCTCCTGGCTCTATATTCAATCCAAGAATGTTGGGCTTGAGTACTCTCTTCTCGTCTAAAATTCCAACTCTGGCAATACATTTAAAGATTTATTATTTGAGAAATCACATATTACTTCTTATTCCAAAAGGCATATGTGTTGGTACTCCACAATACTTTTTTAATTAGATTTATCTGGTTACTAATGCAAGTAATTTTCCTTCATCTCTATATAGAGAAACGTTGTATTTATAGTCTCGATATAATATTGAAAGTAGAACTTTCCATTCCAGCACACTCCTTTATTCAAAATGGAAATTCCTATTGTATCTTTGCAACATGTTGCAGAGGATGGTACTGATACACAAAGAGTTATTTCCAATTGTTTAAGGTTGTGATTTTGTCACATACCCAAAATTTCCATCATACGTTTTTGTTTTTATTTGTTTATGCACTATACATAGTAACCCTGTAATCATAGACTTCTTGGTGTTTCCTTGTAAGGAATTGACTAACAAACTTTATCATTTGTTATTTTCTATGTTGATATCAATTATCATTACTAACAAAGATGACGATCATTGGATTTAAAACTTAGGGTAACCAATTAATCGAATGATACAAATTACATTATGTCATGGGTGATTCTTTATTTCTAGTGATAACCCTATTTTCCATTATAAACATAAGGGGAAGGTTATCGAAACTATGCTATTAGAAATACCCCTATAAAAAACACATATCAATTGTTTTAAGATTAAATCGAGTGGGCATGGGATAGATTATTGAGAATAAAATTTAGAACAAAACTCGAGCTATGGTAGTTGACATAAATTCTCTCATGAAATATAGGTGTGCTCCTGATTAACTGGCCTCTACACTTGTCTAGTCCTTGGTTTCTACTACTGAACCCTTCGTACACAATTCGAGCAAGTGCTTTAAATTCAACCATTCCATTCACAAACGTTCTTGAATTCATGGCAATGGTTTGGTATGTTGTGACATCCCCCAAAAAATATAAAGTATTTTTGAAATTTAATTTTGTTAGAAAATTATTCCGTTTTTAGTAAATTTGAATTTGGAAAAAAATTTCCATTTATGGAAATTCCGAATTTCAAATTTGATAAATTGTAATTAATTTTTATGGCTGTTGGGTAGAGATCTGATTTGACGCAACTAACTATTTGACTACGACACTTGTATGAAAACATAATTTTTTATATTTATTGCAGGAGGACAAATGGAACAACCATGTTAAAATCAACTGACCATGACTCCATGAGTGGGGAACATGTTGGAACTACCTCTAGGCTGATTGTTACATGCGGAAAATTAGAGATTTGGCCATTGGTAACCCCTCAAAATCAGGGATTTAGAAAGATGTGAAAATTCCCAAGGGAGGGGAAAAAGACCTAAGAAAAAATATTGTTGGTTAAATAGCATATGTGAGGAGGCTGGACGCTACCAAGTATGTTGGGAAAGGAATTACCTCTTTCTGTTATGAACACTTTTTCTGAAGTGTGAGGAAAGGTGGAGTATCCTAGGAAAAGAGACTACTGGTTTTGTTGCTGTTATCAACACTACTGATTAAGTGTGAGGCAAGTGGAGTCTGCTGAAAATGAAAGACATTTATGAGGAGGAGTTTGCCAAGTTAGCCCTCATGGATTCATGGTCGGGCTAGGGGGTGAACTGGGCAAGTGATTTGGATGCCCTATTCTACGTTTGGGAGGAACATGGATGTTCCCCCCTTTTATCTTCCCGCGAACTCGTTCAGATATGCAATCCTTTCCTTACCTGTCTGAATGATCATATCTATGATGTAATGAAACTGCTAAATCTGAATAGAATTATTTTCATTCTTTGTTCGAATGATGATATATCTGGTGTAATGTAAATGTTAAATCTAAATAGAATTATTTTCATTCTTTGTCTGAATGATCATATATCTGGTGTAATGTAAATGTTAAATCTGAATAGAATTATTTTCCATCTAAGTTGAATGATTTAGTCACAGTTGCAGTACACCTATTAGATTCTTTATAGATACAATAATCTGGGCGAAATCTGTTCGAATGTAAGAAGTATAAAAACTGGTAGAATGCCTTATGAATATAATGATGAGTGATGTTTCACGGTTGAGTTCGAGTCTGAACAAATACTAGAAGTTACCTTTTATTTGTTATGACAACCGGAAGGAATTTGCATGGTTAAATTCTGGAAATAATTCCTTTGTAAGCTAGATTATTACTATCCAGAGATACTTGTAGGGTAATCACCAATATATAGGCATTCTAGTGTGGAGATCCTTTTATGTAATTAGAGTTGCATTTAAGATTTTGCATAGGGTATTCACATGGTACTTATATTTTCTGCAAGCAATTATTCACCGAGTTATGGTATGAACTGAGGTTTTATTTATATACCTATCAATCCGAAAACAAATAAAACTCAGGTATGAAAGAAATTACAATCATTATATATAGATGTGTATGCTTACGTATTCCAGTGGAAGTGGGCAATATGTAATATAAAGTCAAGAATAAATATTGTATAGGACTTTGTACCTAGGTAACTCCTTACGATTAGAATCTGTACAGCGGTAGAAAGATCCTTTTTCAAGTTTTGAAATTAAAATGAGTTCCAGAAATTTTACAAGTGGTTTCCTACCTATATGCCTGTAGGTTTCCTTTTTGAGCTCAATCCCAATAGTATTCACGTACAATGGAAGACAAATAGTTATTTGATCCTTTGTAGAAATTCTGGAAATAAATAGGAATTTAAGGAAATAACAATCTGATTTGACCATAACGAAACCTTTGAGTATAATGACATAGAAGTAATAGAATAGAACTTGAGAAGCTTTTCTGGTTGTAAAGCAACCTAGTTAATATGAAAAAATTGTAACACTATTAGGCGGATTTTAAATCAGCTAACCCTCATAATTTTTCTTTCAATTACATTACACAAGAAAAGAATCCAGGATTAAACCCTCAAAAGTCTTATAATATCAGTCCAAAATCCCGCAAGCATGGTGTTCCGCTCCGACTTTAAATTACCAACCTAATAATCGGAAGTACCCTTAAACCGATCGACACTGGAAATTGGGACAAAAATCCTTTCTTTAACAAAAACAGACAGAGTGTTGATTCTCATTGAAGGATAAATATGACAGGCAGTGTACAGAGAACCCAAATACCTTTTAGAATGATGGATAAGAACCGACATCCCAGAACCTGGTATGGTCGGCATCCCTACAAGTTTCATCGTTGTAAAACATTAGTATAATATATGAATTGAAATGAATGGAAATCGTCCAACAGAGACAATATGATCAAAGTTGAGAAATAAAACGTAATAAGAAGGAATGGTCAAAATAAATACTTAACTGTAATGGAGGGATTCCTACCCTTCACCATTGCACCAAATCGTGTACCTTCCAGACCGAAAGGGGAAGAGGAGCTCGAGACCCCTTGATGGGTACCCTCGCAAATCAAAGGGGCCCATCATTAGCGATGAATACCAGTAAATATCCCAAGAAAACATTTGAGGAACAATACACGTATGATGATCATAAAAGAATACATAACTCGTGGGACAGAGATAAAACTAATGTTAATTTCTAAATATAGGTATGTTTGATCACATCTGTGAATCTGTCCATTAAAGGAGGAGAATACACTGGATCAATACCATGCCAAAGAAAAGGACATCAGACGTGCACGATCTTGGTAATACATTCAGACTTATAGGCAAGTGGGTATTAAAGAATAATTCCCGAATTGTTCCTAGTATACGACACAGGATGCCAAATTATGGTTTGGGTTAAGTTGATTGTTAAACTTCGGTGGCTTGAAGCCCCCTTTTAATATTTCTAGAGCTAAGAAAATATGGTGACTGTCGAGAGGAGAAACTCAGAGTTGAGACAGGTAACAGACTCCCTTGCGACTAAAAAGCCTCATACTCGCTTAACAAGGAAGACCAGGATATAATACCCCAATCAAGAGACTAGATAATGCATGAACTGATGCCCAGTAACAAGATTCAATTCTAAATGGCACGACTAACTTTAAGATATACGACAACAAGTTCCTTCCATGGAAGGTAGTGGCATGGTCTAGAAAGAAACTAGTACAGGAGATAGGAAAAACAACAGAAACCCTGAGCGTTTCTAGGTTAACACCGACATCCTGTTACCACAGTGAACCTCGAGATAAAAACCAAAATAACTATCGAGTAAATTGATCGAAGGGACTGGGTACATAGGACTCATCGCAACAATACAAAGACTCGGTTACAATAACAAAAGAATAGTCGAAGTCAACTTACCTCGCATGGGGTCATCATATGGAATTCCCGTCCATTCTCCCTTCCATCCAGAACAAAAACCAAACCACAAACACGTGACTACAATGCGCAGATGAATACCAAGTAGAAGATGGGTTGTATCGTCTCGCCTTTTCCTTCACAGAGCCACGGTGGGATCGAAAATTATAATTCTGGGAAATTCCCCCCGAATAGAGTAATGGGGCAGGGCGGTAACCGTATCTGAGCCATGTGATTAGGATAATGTGTCAAGCATACAATGGGCATACTCAGGACGTCTTAAATGTTGCAGATAGGCTATTCAAGATGACATAACATCGAATTCTGCAGCCTGTTCAGTATATTAGTGGGCAGTATGTTGGTTGTCTGTTTTAGGGTTACGACTTTGCCCTGCTAATTGTGATTATATGTTGAACTTAAATATTGATGCACTAACCCTTCCCCAAATGAGTTAGCATGATTTTAGTTAATCCATGAGGAATGTTTAGTGGTTTCCAATGTAACTATATCCATTATGAATTAGCCTCCATGCAATTTAGTTCCTTCACTAAATTCAACTGTGCGAAGTAGTGACCAGTGCATACCTAGAATGATAAGCTCTTTGAGATTATTATTTTCCAACCCTTCCTTAATGACCAGTCAGAGAATTAACTCCAACTGTCAACACATCTAGTCATATTAATATACTTACGAGGACAAGTATGGACCTCCTCCAACCGTTTTACTACCAGTCCAATTATCGCCGGTGGTTGGACTTAGTTAAGTCTTGTAAGGATTTATCAACTGCAAGCTTAGGGATTCGCTTTGAACTAGGAAGTTTATTGGGTTACGAGGACTCTCAGTCATCCAAAGAATTCCCAAGGAAGTCCTCAAAGACAGTGGTCACTTATATAAGAGGCCAAACCAATCAACCCAACGATAAAGCAAATATTTCATTTTTCTTTCCTATGTCTTATGAAGTTCCTCGGGATCTTGAAGTTTAGGAATGCAAGCACATATGGAAGTGGAAGTTAAATAAGACGTTAGAATCCTAAGTCATAGGCCTACGCCTATTTCCATATTATTATAAAGTTGAAACTTTTAACCACTTACAAAAGGCGAGTATGACTTAAATAAAAATTGAAGAGTAATCGTTAGACCATGGACTTGAAATCTTAGAAAGAGGAAACTGAATACATGGGGTATCACAGTTTGAAATATTAGGGTTATTCCTCTTATTATAAATCTATCATACAGACATAGAGCTTAATGGTCTAAGTAGAAGTTTTTTTTTTTTTATGACCAAATTGAGGTCTATTACATATGTGAAATGTCCAACTTAATTAATGGAGAACTGTCAGGGTTGATCTCCACTGCTCAACAAAGGCATGTGTTATCTATATCTACTGAAAACGAAGGGAAGGTACATATCGATACATGCAAGGGTTAATGTTCCAAGGACCAAAAGGTACGGGATGTCGACCCGATCCCTACTCTTTGCGTCTTCTTTGTAGAAGAGCACACCTCTTGGTGCAGAGGCACCACTCTAGGTGGCCTTTCCCACTGTAAGTTCTTACCATGCATATTTTAACAATGTTAAGCGACCATTACTCCTTAGTTTACCAACGAACATTGCACTGTCAAATTCCAAGGATGGATGTAGGGGCCCAAGATCTCCTATCTTAATGCTTCCATTCCCATTCTCTTGCCCTTCAGCTTGTAGACCCACTTGCAACCTATAGTTTTTCTATCTCTTGGAAGTTCTACCAGGTCACATGTGGCATTCCTCTCTAATTCCTTCATTTCATCCTCCATTGCTTCTTTCCATTTATCATTGTTAGAAACCTTCACAACTTCCTGATAGCACAGAGGTTCATCATCATTAGTACTTAAAGAAACTGACGAAACAAAATTATCATACCTTCTTGGAGGATTTCTAACCCACATAGATCTCCTTAGGGAAGTTTGTGGCTCATCCACATTCAGTTGATTGTTATCATCAACCATGTCTTCCTCTGTAGGAAACTCTTCATGAACATCCACAGAAACTTATTCATGTTCACTTTCATCTGTATTTGAGCTCGTTTCAAACTGAATTTGTTGATACTTAGGTACTTCTTCCTGTTTCATTTGAACATCTATATATGATTTGATGAGATATGATTCATCAAATATTACATCTCTGGTAATGGTGATCTTGTGGGTTGTAGGATCCCACAACCTATACCCCTTAATGCCATCATCATACCCAACAAAGATAAGCCTTTTTTTTCATATTTTGGATCTAATTTAGAACGCCAATGTTTCGGAATTAGAGCATAGGCTTCACAACCAAAAAAATTAAGATTAGAATAATTACAAGGGTGACCTTCCCATACCTCTTCAATAATCTTGCACTCTACTGTTGTTGATGGTGATCGATTCACCAGCTAACAAGCTGTAGTTACTTCTTCTGCCCATAGTTCCTACTGCAAATTGGCGTTACTAAGCATACTCCTTGCTCTTTCTAAAAGAGTCGTGTTCATGCATTCAACCACTCCATTATGCTGAGGAGTGTAGGCAGTGGTTTTATGCCTATCAATCCCAAACTCCTTGCAATAGCTCTCAAATTCCATTGACATAAATTAACCACCATTATCATTTCTTAAACATTTAATGGACCTACCAGTGCTCTTTTCCACTAAAGCTCTGAACTGCTTGAAAACAGTAAACACATCAGCCTTTCTTTTCAACACATAGACCCAAACCTTCCTATAGAAATCATCTATAAAAGTTACAAAATTATATGATGATCCTCCATACGAAATAGTAGGGGATGGTCCCCAAACATCCGAATGGATATAATCAAGGATTCCTACACTGGTGTGTATTCCAGTTTTAAATGTCTTCCTATTCTATTTTCCATAAATACAGTGCTTGCAGAAATCTAACTTTAAAGGCTTTAGACCAGGAAGTAACTTACGATCAGATAATACCTTTAATCCTTGTTCGATCATATGGCCCAACGGTTGATGCCACGGTCGAATAGAATCACTATCGTTCTCAGATAAAGTTGTCGCATGATCTGACTCAGTTCTTCCTTCTAACAAAAACAGGTTACCAACCTTCTTCGCTTTCATAACCAATATGATTCATTTGTAGACTTTCATAACTCCACCTTGAACAATACTCTTATATCCTCCAGTGTCTAAGACTCCCAAAGAAATTAGGTTCTTTCTAAGCTCAGGTATATGTCTCACATTAGTTAGTATTTTAACAGTTCCATCAAACATCTTATTTCGAAAGCTACCAACTCCCACAACTTTACATGATATATCATTTCCCATGTAAACTATTCCATCATCAATAGACCGGTAAGTAATAAACCAATGTCTATGAAGACATATGTGATTTGAAGCACTAGAATCTAATAACCATTGTTGATCATGACGTGAACCAATATTAATTGATAAAACTTCGAATTTCACTCCCATGCTATCCAACTAGACTAAAAGAGTATTTAAAGTATTTAAATGATCAATTATTTTCGTACCTTCCTTCATGCGCATCTGAGAAATTCGTTGGCATATTCAACAAAATTCCGAATAGGGAAGAGGATCCAAGGACTTTGACATAGGATTAAAGGTATTTTGGTGGATCAAACAAAAATACGAAATTTGACATAAGGACTTTGGAAAAGCTAGCATAAGGTTGAATCATATTCAAACTAGGAAACAATCATCCAAAGATGGTAAACTAGTTATACTTTATTTGGAATTTCATTGTTATAAATTTCATTTATTTATATATGAATTATGAAATAGTTTTGTTAATATAAATTTAACTGACGTCGATATTGTTCTATTCATACAGATTCTTTAATACATTTTCAACCTACGTTGTTGCATGATTGTTACTTGTATCGTCATATCTTGCAATTGATTTGATAGTAAACCTTCAATATTTTATTATTAAGAAGAAATTTGGAATCGTTTGACTCTATGTGAACTCCCATTTTCTACATTCTCAAATGAGTATACATCCTTTTGTAATTATTTTTAGATCTAATTGTATATGTAGAATTTTGTGAACTCACTGTTTAAATTAACAGTATATAGTGTTTCATATATTGTTTTTCCAAGTTACAAATCCATGGGAAAACCCCTTAGTATTTTCATCATTTCGAGGATGGTACCCAGGGAAAAACTTAGAATATTCATGGCACAAGGTCAGTCAGCAACAGGGACCTAAGCCGTTACAACAATATACTCATTATCCATTTAAATCCCCCTATAAGAATTCTCTACTAAGTTTCAAATCTTGCAAATTATCAATGTAACAAAACCAAAATTCCATACAAAAATAAAAATAAAATTGTTAGTTTATAGATAAGGAACTCTTCTTCGTCACTTCTTATCTTGATGATGCATAACTATATATGTCCTAAAAAACCTAAGCTACATAATTCTCATCATTAAGTTGGTTCTTTCTTCCTTACGACTAATTTCTTTAGCTTCAGAAGATTATTGTATTTACATTTGATCTTTATCTTCAACATTCCCAATAGTATTGAAAATTATGTTGAGTTATATATTGATATATATTATAAATGTTCCTATAATACTTTCCTCCAATATTTAGA